>OX375759.1:29087500-29288000 GCA_947359355.1 Acrocera orbiculus | reverse complement strand
GTAAGTGAATTCTTATAGTTTTCTTTTAAAAAGAGTACTTAAAGATTTCGGTTTAAAACACGACCAATTTTCCTTAGGTTAGTTTAAATGGAATGATATATTTCTGAAGCTTAGCATAAGCCCTAAAATAATATTAACATAAAAGCCAAAATGATATAAGTTCACTTTTGAAAAATACGTATTAAGGAAATTATATACATGGTAAGTGAATTCTTATAGTTTTCTTTTAAAATGAATACTTAAAGATTTCGGTTCAAAAAACGACCACTTTTCCTTAAGTTAGTTTAACTCGAATGGTATTTTTCTGAAGGTAAGCATATGCACTAAAACGCTATGACCATAAATGTTTAAATCAGAGGTGGCCAAAGCGGCGACCGCGTCGACCGCGTCATCATTTCAAGTCGACCGCGACACATTTATCTTAACGACTATGCAAAAAACAAAAACTCTATTGCCTGTCTATGCCACTTAAATTATAACAACATTTTACTTCATGTGATAAAAAAAAATAGAGATAAAAAATAATAAACTTACCGGCATCGTGTCAATACAACTTCAGACATCACTGAAAACAATAACAGTTGTATGAAAAGTATATTAAAAAAGATGACTGCAAGAGATTCACGCTGAAATATCCAAATTTGAGGGCGTATTAAATCAACAAATAAACGTGAATGTTCGGCGTCGAAAAAGTATGCACCTATCATTTCAGACACGTGCTGTCTCAAAATGATTGCAAAAATTCCGAAGAAATTTTTTGTGCGAAATTTTTATTGCTTTGCTTTAGGGTAGTAAGTACGATGGTGACACTATTTTTTGCAATCATTTGTAGTGCGAGTTACATATCAACTTTCACCTCATAAATTAAATAGTTTATGTTTTCCAGATAAGGAAACATTGCATCTTGGCCACCCAAATAGACCAAGTGTCCCTTAAATTCTTTTGTTTACAATAATATAGACCAAATGTAACCACTTGACATTTGGTCACTTTAAACCCTTGAGTACATAAGATTCCTTGATCATCCAATGTGGACAAAATGTAACCACTTGACATTTGGTTGCAATTCGGATTTAAAGAAACAAACATAAATATGAATAGTCATAAATTAAAGTCATAAATTAAAATAAAGAAAAAGGATCCTGAATATAAATACTTGCCTGAGAAATAAACTCAAGACAGTCAGTTCCAATCAGAGCTTAAGCTAGGTTGTGTAATCTCTTTTACAATTTTAATAAGTGTTTTAAATTTTATAAATTAAATAAGTTTATAACTTTTACTTAATTACTTAATACTTAATACTTAATTCATAATTAGATCCATAAAAGATTAGTGCAAAATAGTGTAGTATCGGTTATTGAGTTCTGTGGTGTGCATAAACATACAGGAAAAATGAGCTCTACACACCGATTTTCAAATTAAAGTGTAAAAATCCTTATAAGTAGTCATTTAGAGCAGTATAGTTACGTCGTGCTTATATCGATGCAAATGAAAGTTATCAATAGTAATAGTAAGCATAATTTAATGTAAGGTTCTGCTTTTAATACCATTTTCTATTATTTCATTGGTAATAAATTCCATTTATTTTAGATTTTAACCTTTTATCCACGTAAAAAAATGAGTCATCCGAGCACAAGCTCCAAGAAGCAAAAAATATATCACTATAATGATGAATGGGAGCAAGAATTTTTCTTCACTATGAAAAACGATAAATGTATTTGCATTATATGTCTTTCAAGCGTAGCACTTCCTAAACGGGCCAATGTTGAAAGACACTTTAAAACTGTTCATAGACAATATGAGAATAGGTTCCCTCTTGGCACCGAGCTACGAAAAGCCAAAGTTCAGCAATTAATGACACAATTAAATATGCAACAGTCATTTCTTGCAAGATCCACCATGAAGTCCAAAACAGCTACAATGGCTTCATTTAAGGTAGCTGAAATATTAATAAAACATAAGAAACCCTTTGAAGATGGTGAAATATGGAAGGAAAGCTTTATTAAAGCAGGAGAATTATTATTTCAAAAATTTAAGAACAAAACTGAAATAATTGCTTCAATCAAAGAAATGTCGCTGTCGAGAAACTCCGTTATGCGTAGAACAGAAGCAATGAGTAAAAATTTAGAAGAGATTTTAAAAGAAAACATCAATAAATGCAGGTTTCTATCCTTACAATTAGATGAATCAACGGATATCACTGATACCGCACAGCTTTGTATATTTGTTCGCATGTGTTTCCAAGATATGTCTGTTAGAGAAGAATTGTTAACTATTTTACCGATGAAGGGACAAACGAGAGGCCAAGATATATATAATTCGTTTAAATCTTTCATTACTAAAGCAGAGTTTCCAATACATAAGCTGGTATCGATTACTACTGATGGAGCACCCTCTATGGTTGGGGTTCATAGTGGATTTATTAAAAAATTTCTAGTAACTGTTAATAAATCATATCCTCAATTGGAAGATGAAAAGTGGGTATGTGATTTAGCTTTTCTGTCTGACATTACAGCAAAGTTAAACAAACTAAATTTGCTACTTCAGGGAAAAAACAAAACATTAACTGAAATGGTAAGTGACGTGAATGCATTTAAGGCTAAACTGACCCTGCTAGAAGTACAACTGAGAAGAGGGGATTTAGAGGAATTCGAAAATATGGCAGCTAAATCTTCAGATAAAAACTCAGATGAATACATTCAATATGCTAATAAGATTTTAATGTTACGAAATGAGTTTGACAGAAGATTTCAAGATATTACAAAAATAGAGGAGATAATATTATTCATGTCATTTCCATTCAGTGATGAAACAAACGTAGAAGAAATATCAATTAAATTGAGAGAATTTTTGGATATAGATCAAAAACTAGTCGAGAATGAAATTCTAACCTTAAAACACGATTTATTTTTGAAATCAAGAGCTTTATCTTTAAATACGTTTTGGAATTTAATTTGCGAAGAAAAATACCCATGTTTATGGAGATGTGCAGCATATTTAACAACTTTTTTTGGATCTACTTACCTGTGCGAAACAACATTTTCTACCATGAATGCAATCAAAACGAAAAATCGCGCTCATTTGACAGACGAGCATTTGGAAGCTTGTTTACGAATAGCTATGAGTACATATGAACCGCAATATGAAAAGCTTGCCGAAAATATGCAATGTCATGTTTCTAGTGCATCTTCTGATATGACATAAAAAATAATATTTGACTTGCTGACAATAACACGGTTCACTGTTCGCATTGATAATAATAAAAAATGAATAATCACGTCATTTATGATTTAATTAATTTGTGTTAAAAAATCATTTTCTTATCTTATTAAAATAACTGAATATTAAAATCGTATTAGCATTATCTAAATTTTTTTCAAAAATTATCCCTAATTTTAAATTTCATTTCTCTTACTATCATCAAGCACCTGATTAGGGTAGACCGCCACCTATAACTTAAAAAAGAGGTCGCCCATATTGAACAAAAGTTTGGCCACCGCTGGTTTAAATAATATAACTTTATGTAGGAAAAATACGTATTAAAAAACTTATATATATGGTAAGTGAATTCTTATAGTTTTCTTTTAAAAAGAGTACTTAAAGATTTCGGTTTAAAACACGACCAATTTTCCTTAAGTTAGTTTAAATCGAATGATATATTTCTGAAGCTTAGCATAAGCCCTAAAATAATATTAACATAAAAGCCAAAATAATATAAGTTCACTTTTGAAAAATACGTATTAAGGAAATTATATACATGGTAAGTGAATTCTTATAGTTTTCTTTTAAAATGAATACTTAAAGATTTCGGTTCAAAAAACGACCACTTTTCCTTAAGTTAGTTTAACTCGAATGGTATTTTTCTGAAGGTAAGCATATGCACTAAAACGCTATGACCATAAATGTTTAAATAATATAACTTTAGGTAGGAAAAATACGTATTAAAAAACTTATATATATGGTAAGTGAATTCTTATATTTTTCTTTTAAAAAGAGTACTTAAAGATTTCGGTTCAAAAAACGACCAATTTTCCTTAAGTTATTTTAACTCGAATGGTATTTTTCTGAAGGTAAGCATATGCACTAAAACGCTATGGCCATAAATGTTTAAATAATATAACTTTAGGTAGGAAAAATACGTATTAAAAAACTTATATATATGGTAAGTGAATTCTTATAGTTTTCTTTTAAAAAGAGTACTTAAAGATTTCGGTTTAAAACACGACCAATTTTCCTTAAGTTAGTTTAAATCGAATGATATTTTTCTGAAGGTTAGCATATGCCCTAAAATAATATTAGCATAAAAGCCAAAATAATACAAGTTCACTTTTGAAAAATACGTATCAAGGAAATTATATACATGGTAAGTGAATTCTTATAGTTTTCTTTTAAAATGAATACTTAAAGATTTCGGTTCAAAAAACGACCACTTTTCCTTAAGTTAGTTTAACTCGAATGGTATTTTTCTGAAGGTAAGCATATGCACTAAAACGCTATGACCATAAATGTTTAAATAATATAACTTTAGGTAGGAAAAATACGTATTAAAAAACTTATATATATGGTAAGTGAATTCTTATAGTTTTCTTTTAAAAAGAGTACTTAAAGATTTCGGTTCAAAAAACGACCAATTTTCCTTAAGTTAGTTTAACTCGAATGGTATTTTTCTGAAAGTAAGCATATGCACTAAAACGCTATGACCACAGATGTTTAAATAATATAACTTTAGGTAGGAAAAATACGTATTAAAAAACTTATATATATGGTAAGTGAATTCTTATAGTTTTCTTTTAAAAAGAGTACTTAAAGATTTCGGTTCAAAAAACGACCAATTTTCCTTAAGTAAGTTTAACTCGAATGGTATTTTTCTGAAGGTAAGCATATGCACTAAAACGCTATGACCATAGATGTTTAAATAATATAACTTTAGGTAGGAAAAATACGTATTAAAAAACTTATATCTATGGTAAGTGAATTCTTATAGTTTTCTTTTAAAATGAATACTTAAAGATTTCTGTTCAAAAAACGACCACTTTTCCTTAAGTTAGTTTATTTCGAATGGTATTTTTCTGAAGGTAAGCATATGCACTAAAACGCTATGACCATAAATTTTTAAATAATATATTTTTACGTAGGAAAATTACGTATTAAAAAACTTATATATATGGTAAGTGAATTCTTATAGTTTTCTTTTAAAAAGAGTACTTAAAGATTTCGGTTCAAAAAACGACCAATTTTCCTTAAGTAAGTTTAACTCGAATGGTATTTTTCTGAAGGTAAGCATATGCACTAAAACGCTATTGTTATGTAATTTTCTAAAAAATAACGTAGTACTCCTCGCAAGATACAAAAACTACCTTTAAAATACAGACAAATTAGGGTCCGGGACTAGACTCACAGATCGTTTTATGTAATATGGGGAAATTCTTATTTAATCGTTGCAGAGATCTTATCAATTACCCTTGCTCAAGCGGGTAGCGCTGGATGACAGGCGATTGTTAAAAGTAAATATTTGTGGAGAATATTTCTTCCAATTATCAAAAGTCTTAGCGGGAAACGCTGGTCTTTGATAATTGGCAATCTGTTTAGACTACCAAAAGTTTTAGCGGGAAACGCTGGTCTTTGGTAGCTAAAAGATTCAAAACATCCTCCTTTATTGAGAATACCAAAATAATATTACCTTAGATGAACTTTGTGAATTGCTTGCCTTGTCGATGCTTTTTGCTTAAGTTACCAAAAGTCTTAGCGGGAAACGCTGGTCTTTGGTAACTTAACAAACTAAAATATCTGCACAAGATGAATTTCGTAGGTTACCAAAAGTTTTAGCGGGAAACGCAGGTCTTTGGTAACCAAATAAAATAAAGAACACTTTTTGTTTTTAACACCAACTTATTTATTTATTTAAAAAAAAAGAAGACTCGCCTGCCGAAAGGGCCGTGGATTTTCTTTACACAATTTTTTACAAGAACTCTCGACTATAAAAATTATTCTACTTTTATACAGAAGTTTTTATCCCTCCTTCTGTATAATTTTTTTACTTTTGCTAATGATATTTTCGTTTTGCGAAATCTGCAAATCAATTACATATATTTGAATTTATATTTCGCATTTACAAAGTTCATTGATTTGGCTGAACTAAAAAAATTTTTATTGTTTGAATATTATTTATGCGAAATCTGCAAATCAGTAAAATATATTTTGATTTGCAAATTCCGCATTTACAAAGTTCATTTTGGGTCATTTAATTAACAAGTAAGTTAAACGAAGCAAAGTTGTTTGTTTTTTTTTTTTATATAATATGCATACATGCATATTTTGTTAGAATTAATTGTTTTTCCCTCTTTTTTTTTGTTTTCTTTTTATTTGTTCTCAAAAAATTGATAAATTATAAATTATGATAAATATATGATAAATGATAAATGATAAATTATGAAGATTGGAGATCTCCATATCTAACATTCCTTCCCCCTTATTGAGAACATTTTTCCGGGGGAGAAATGTTCACAAGTTTTATTTGTGTCAAACTATAATCCTTAATAGTATAGTATATATATATATATTTTTGTGTTTAAAAATGTTTAACTATTTAAAAATTGGAATATCCTTTTTTTTTTTTTTTTTTATTTGTATATATTTGATTTTCCCTTTTTATATTTAACAATTAGATGAAAGAAAATTTTAACCATTAATATAGGTATCTAGTTTTAATAATTTTAATCATTAATTTAGTTTCAATAATTATGAATATAAGAAATTTTCAACCATTATATTATTTTTAACAATTTAGAGTATGTATATGTAGATATATATTATGTTTTTTTTTTTTTTTTTTATATTTTACTTAAGAGCTAATCTTGCCTTTGTAATTTTTATTTGTTGTTGCATTAAGGGAGCAGGCCTCCTTGTGTTTTTTCTTTCTTTTGTGTTGAAACAAGAAACGCTGATTTTGAGGATTAATATGAGTAGTGCCAAATGTTTGCTTCAATCGGAATTTCAATAAGTCGTATTAAAGTCTTAAACTGATCAATTATTTCCTTTACACAAGAAGATTTTTTATCATAGTTTTATTTTATTTATAGATTTATTTTATTTAACAAATTTTTAACAAAACAAAAAAATATTTTGTCAAAGATTCTATGTAAGAATTTACAAAAAAAATTTATTGATCACTGTATTTTTTAAAGATTTATGTTATTTACTAAATTTTTAACTAAAAGAATATTTGATCAAAGATTCTATTTCAGAATTTACAAAATTTATTGATCACTTTTTTTTTAATTTTTTTTTTTATTTTATTTAACACAAAAATTTTTATTATTTTTTTTTTTAAAAAACTGATTAATTAATGCGGTCTGCACTAGTGGATCGATTAAAAATTACTAAATTACTGTAACTGACTTCTCTTCGTTGTATTTCCAAACTTATTGCCTATAATCAATTTTTACAATTTTTATTATTAAAAATGTTTCGATTCCACATATTGCAATGGGTTAAAAAAATTTCTATAATCCCGCTGACGTTAAAAGTTAATTTAATTCATTCTTAATATTTTTTTTTTTTTTTTTTTTTTTTACTTTAAAAATTAAGAAAATAATCAAGAAAATGACGATTTAAGTTTATTTACAAAAGTTTTTGGTGAAATATTTACACGCAAAAAAAAATGAATGTATTAATGAGGAGTCAAATATTAATAGCCGTGCACCAAGTGAAATATTTCGTAATTTTTTGGAATAACTTGAATATTTGGTAGTCAAAAGAATATTTCCAGCTCAATAAATTCATTTACTACGGCTCATCGTCTAAAAGGATTACGTTGTCCTGGCGGGCTGATTGCATATAAAAAGAAACGACATTACTTGAAAGACCTCTTCGACCAAAACTAACAATTAAACCTAGTCAACAAAATCCAATCAATTATAAATTATATAATAGAAATGCTTCAGATATAATTACTAATAATAATTTTTAAATATTGCAATATAATCAAATTGATAGGTAAAATATTAATAGTGATATTATGATTGCAAATAAAACAAAAGATTCACACAATAGCTTTCCAGCTAATTATACTGAATATTTTGGTCAACAAAAAAAAAATATTCGACAGTTAGAAAAAAAATTCATTAAATGAACAACAATTACTTTATACTATAGGAAAGAATATGAAAAATCCATTTATTGTTGGTACAAAAACAGAAAAATTTCACACAAATATTGGATGCCGTCAAAAAGTTTTACATAGTAATGAGAAAAAATTTTACTCTTTGAAAATGACTAACAGTAAAAATATTAGTATTAATAATTGTCAAAATCAACCATAAACATAAACGTCATAATTGTTTTACTAGTAATCCCACAACTTCTTATTTATTATCAAATTTGATTAAACCATCAGATGAGATGAAAATATTGAACCAGTTTTAGTTTATGAAAATTTAACTGATTCAATACAAATATATGAATCAGAACAATTATATTTACATGAAGAACAACAATCGAAATGTATAAAAGGACAAAATCAAATAAATAATGAAGAGAGATTAGATAATTCAACTCATCATCATTCAATATATCGAAGTGATTCCGGTATTTCAAATAGTTCTTATGAATGTTCAACACCCATACCAGCACCAAGATAAATCTTAACTGATGAAAATTTTTATACAGCCAAACGAAATAGAAAATGTCCAATTTATATGAATATGTTTGGAGTTAGTAAAATTATAGATGAAATTTCACCCAATTCATTAAAACTTAATTCACAATCTAATGATTTAAGTCCAACCAACCAAAATTATTTATCAAATAATAAGATAGTAAGATAATAAGCAGTAATAGTATTAGCAATAATAATAATGATATTAATGATAGTTATCTAAATAATACTAATAATCTATATAAAAAAAATAATCATCCAAGACAATTAATGAATCGAACAAATAAAGATTGTCCAACAGAGAATTATTTAAGAAACCTTGAGCAAGTGCCAAATACTAATCCATTCCTAGCTACATCATCTTCATTAGAATATAATATCAATGCCAATCAAGGTAATTGTATAGCAGTATCATCATCTGTGGCTTCATCTAAAGATTTTAAACATAAATCAAATACAATTGCAAGAAATATAGATAATATGTCATTATCATCATCAGTTAATTCTATTTTGATAAAAGACTTTACTCCAACAACTACTACTGGTAATAGTACAAAAAGTACACCTAATACTAACTATTACTAACAAGCGCACTAACACAACACAATATGCTACTTTAACATTTAATGAATTCAGCATTTAGTACAGCATGAGAAATAAGAATCAACCATTAAGTCCAGCAGATTTATGTGATGATTTGGATTATGCCGATGTTGATTGTAGATCATATGGACCAATCAATTATAAAGCAGCATCGATATATGTACTTGTTAAAAAACAGAAAAATAATAATAATATTAATATAGCTGGTGCTTCAAGGGATTTAAGAAAAGCTGAAAAATTATCTGCCAAAAAAAAATCAATGAATTTTATTACTTATATAAGATAACTGAAACTAAATTTTAAAACACGCATTTTAAATTAATTTTGTGGTATAATTAAAAATCTAACAATTTGTAAAAAGCATTAACATGAATAATTATTAAAAAAAAATTAAAGTCAATTGATGTCAAAAATTAAATCATTAGCCTGGTGAAGTAAAAATACAAACTTTTATGTGAATTTCGTTTTATTGGCATTATTAATTCAACAATTTTGTTACTGGAATATTTAACTATATATATATTTGTGATATGAAAAGAAAATATTTTTGTTAAAATATTAAATAAAATATTTATTATTTAATTTTAAAATAAATCATTAAAATTTAGATTATATAAATTATTTACAAAACTAAAAAAATTTAGATTTTACGCAACTATTGCCTAGTTAGGCTAATGAAGTTGGGCCCATTCTTTTCACTGGCGTGCCAGGCCTTAGCCACCATTCCCCTGATATGATTCCGGTATTCTTCGAAGAACTCCGCAGAAGCCTGTTCTGGTACTTTTCTACCATGGTGTTGTTCGATGGCTTTTGCGATGTTTTCTAATGTTGAGGACCTTTCTGGTCCCCTTATGATTTTGCACTTTTGTAGCGTTCTGGGGAAATGCCTTTTCAAATACTTTTCCCGATGGTACTCGTTCTTCAGGTGGTAGTCCATTCCCTCTAATGGAGCCGCAATTTGACACAGGGTACACTCATACCTAATGCTATTGCTGAGTAGTTGTACTACGTACTCTACACCAACGTAGCCCAGATGGTTTGGGTCGTGGCTCAGGAAATTTGGTGGTGATTGTACCTTTCCGAACTTAACAAAATTTTCCGCGAAACGATCCATTTTAGTGTTAAAGTTATTAATTTTTTTTTTTTTTTTAAAACAAAATTTTAAAATTATATAAACACTACCGTTCTTATTATAGATGAATTTAAACTATTTGAGAAAATTTCAAACACCCTAATTAGATTGATTTCTTTGTGGCAGGGGTTAAAAAAAAAAATAAAAAATTCGTACTTTTCTGTCTTTTCAAAAAAATAAAAAAAATTCGTACCTTTAGTTGCAAAACGACATATTATATTCTTAGAACATTTCCCACAAAAATTTTTATCTATTTTGCATTTTTGACATATAAGTATATCCGTTTCCTGTTTTTGTTTTGATACATTTTTTGGTTTTTGCTAACTCTGTATTTTTTCTGTGGGAAAAATTTTATTATTTTAGATGCATCCTGTTTACTACCGGCGACGACGAATTTGTTTAATTTCCCAGACAGACAGATCTTGTGTCAACAAAACAACAACAAAAGATAGGTTGATATGTTTACCTCCGCGTCTAATGTATCATTTGTTCTTCCGATTTGAACAAGTGCGGTAGTGTATAAAAGTTAATTAAAAAAAAAAATTAGTGTATAAAAATTAATAAAATAATTAAATAGTTAAATAATTAAAAAAAAATTTATTAGAAGTGAGAAAAAAAACTTAAAAACACGCGTTAAAAGATAGTGTTAGTTTGAATACAATTGTTTTCGCAAAAGTATATTCGCAAAGCAAAAAGGTGTAAACAAAACGTGATAATTTCAACGCATGTTAAATACAATAACTCACGGATTTTTTTTTTTTGAATAAAAGCTGAGGATTTTTGAACAAGTCAATACTTTATTTAAGATCTCAGAAAGTTTTTCATTTTACATAAAAAGGAGGGTATATTTTTTTAAAAAAATGGTTTGTCCATATGATAAAATAATTGAAATGATAAAAAAAATTGATTTACAAGACGACGGTATTGTATTGAATCAAAAGATTAAATATATTCATAGAGATTTTTGCAGTATTGTGTTGGATGAAAATATGTTAAGTGAATCTATGGAATATATCAACAAACATGTTTTATTAGACTCGGATGCTGCAATGAAATTCGCAATATTAATTTCTTCCACCAGTTTTGATTGTTTAATTCTGCATAAATTTAACGTTCGAAATAGAATGCTAGGAATTTTACAAGACAATTTTGAATGTGCTGCCCAACTTCGTGAAAAAAATAAAAATATTTTATATAACTCAATAACACTTTTGGGTGAATATTACCATCGTGTTCGTTTAGTTGATGGTAGCCCGATTGTAGTACTTGGAGAATCTTTATTGGACTTACTTATTAAAGAAATTTCTGTAAATTGTTTCTTGAATATATCTTTCCAATTAGCAAATTTGATATTAAAACAAATATCATTAAATGGATTAATAATTCAAAAACATCATGGTAAGTTGTTATATACGCTATTATTTTACGTTCGTAAAAATTTAATTGACACAAATGATCTTACATCTAATATCAAAGCACTTCTCTTAATGACTCTAGATTTGTGTAATAGTAATTTTAATAATCTTGGAACTGAACTTGAAGATATGTACATTCAATATTTAATAGAAGAAAATGGAATATCAGTTGAGTCAGATTTAGCAGAGAATGATGTAAATCAAGATCATACAGAAGACCAAGCAGCGTTTAATAGTAGTGGATCCAGTAATATAATGAAAACCAAATGGAGTGATGAAGGATCCAACTATCATACCGAAAAATCAACTAATGAGATTGCAACACCTCGTAAGGAAAATAATATATCTCATGGAGAAAGTGAAACACCCCGCGGAGGAAGTGAAGAACCTTATAACCAAATTGAACATAAGGATAATTATAAAAATTCACATGAGGATGATATCTCTAGCGTACGAAGTGAAGAGGGAACTATTCGCAGGTATAATATAAATGATAGAATTCAAAATAATCAAAACAATATACAAAATTGGCAAAAAAATCAGTTAAACGTATATAATAAAAATAGAAATAAGTATAAAAATTCTAATCAAAACCTTAATCTGAATCCAAATCAGGGTTATGAAAATGAAGGGAATGATAATCGAAGTAATAGATTTCGTAACAATTATAATAATAATCGGCCATTAAGATTTAATAATAATGAAAATTGGTGTGCAGATCAAATAAATAATTTTCTTGAACCGTCAAATAATATGAAGGAAACAAATGGTCATAGGTCTTCACCAAGTAGAAATTTTCAAAGACCACAACATGAACGTAATCATTTTCAAAATTTCAATGGACGGACAGGTAATCAAAATTTAGGTAAGCAACCAAACAATGTGCAAAGTGATAATCCACAAAATGGTCATTTTCGTAATTATAATTGTCAAAACTCGAGAAATTTTCCTAACAGGAATAAAAATTATGCTAATCAAAACGGTCTATACTCTATATAATGTTTCCTGGGATAAATATCGTAATTCACGATATGGTAAATTATTGTAGTAGGTAGATTATGGTAAAAATAAAAAAAATAGTTTATAAAATATAAATCTGTTTGTTAGTATAATTTGATTCAATATATTTTTTTTTTTTTTTATTATTTTTTTTTTTTTTTATAATACATTAAAATTACATTACATTACTTAAATCAAATAAAATTTTTGAAAAGGATTGCAAAATTTTATGTAAAGAAATTATTTTTTATTAAGTAAATTTGTCCCTTTAAACAAGGGTTTGATTAAGTAACGGATTTTAAATCATCAAAGACTAACACTAGTAATTGCCTTTTTCCTGAAGGATTTTTGATATTTCTCCACAGAATTTTAAAAAGAGAAAAATGGTTAGATTAAAAAAATTTTTTTTTTTTTTTTTTTTTTTTTTTAAAATGGATTTTTATGGTAATATATTGGAAAAAAAAATTTCTAGTAAATAATTTATGTATAAGTTTTCTTGAATAAATACTTTTTAATAAAAAAAAATTCTCTTAGTCATCACCTACGACATGAAACCCCTTTTTTTTTTTTAGAATAAAGGAGATTGTTTAGGGTTTTTAGACAAGTTGTACTGACATTATATCAGGATTAATGAGTGTCTTGGTTATGGGTTTCATGGTTATGTCTTCGTTTCCTGAGGTTTAGGAGATTTTGGGCGAATGAGTTTCGGTTAGGGTGCTAAGATTAATATTGACGGGTGGTTGAGTGCTCTTTTTCTTTGGGAATTTCTTTATAAATTTGTATATGACAAACGCAATTATAGCCAAGCAAATAATACTTGTAGAAGATATTGAGAGAGTGGTGGAAATATGTGTTGAATTGTTATGGATTGATTTTAATTTATTTTGAATTTCGCCTAAAGTTTGGGTACTCTGGTGTATAATTCTGTTTGTATCATAACCTGATAGTACTTCGACTGACTTTGTGTCAATAGTATCGTTTAGAGAAGTTAGATTTAGAGGTAGTGAGATGTTTACCTGAGGAAAATATTGGGGTTGAATTATGTCTACCGTGATACCATTAATTTTTTGATAGAATAAAGTCTTGTCTCTAATTTTTACTTGACAGACTTCGAGGATTTTTAGTATTCCCTGATTGCTCAATTTTAGGGTGTTGTAGGAATCTTTGCAAATTATTGATATAGGGGTTGGTTCGACGAAAGCATATAACCAGACGTTTGGTTCTGCCATTTTTAATAGCAAGTTACCAGGAGTTGATTGAAGTTTTAAAGGACACATGAAGGCTTCCTTTAACGGGTTGTAAAATAGCTTAATAGCGCATTCATTTGTATTAGCGGCTAATATTATTGGTGCCTGAAGAGGTCCTACGTAAGTGGTAAGATTTAGGGTGTGTGTGATTCGCGTCAGGCGGTTACTTTCGGAAGGGCTAAAAAGAACAAAATTTTGAGTTTTTACATCAGTGGCAAGGTTAGAGTATGCAATTTCTGGTATTACTGAATGATGTCCTTGTTTGTGGACAGGAAAGCAACGAATTTGGTAGTACTTCATTTTTGGAATGTTTAATAAAGGCACTGTGATTTTGATAACTAGTTTGTTTTGCAGTGTATGTGATTTGATAGTTAAAGTCTGTAACAATAAAGGTAGACAGTTTACGCATAAAGATTGGGTTTTTTCATAAATTTTTAAGAGTTTTTCCGGAGATAGTAGTAATGGATGTAATTTGTTATTTTTAATAGATAAAATTATGTCTAGTAAGGTTTTTTGTCGTGATTCCATTTCAATTATTTCGAATATAATATTTGTTATCATGTCTTGTCTAATTTGGGAAATTTCAAGCTTTCCAGTCACGTTATTTAAATTTGTAATTTTGAGTTTCAGCTGCTGTTGTCTTTCCATGACTGATGATAGAGGCTTTTGAATCTTATTCAATGTGTTGGTAATTACCGTTATCTGTTGATTTTCTAATTCCGCAAGGGTTTCCTGGTTAGTCTTGAGTTCATTTAGTTTACTGTATACTTCTTGTTCATTATTATTATCCATAGTACCAAATAAGTAATGTAGTGCACTGCCCATGCCGTCAAAAAGCGATCGGGTGTATCTTTTATTGTTGTTTAATTCTTGTATAATTCGAGCACGTTGTTTAATGTGTTCTATTATTGAATGCACATATTTTTGTTGTGTGATACATAGCTCTGATGGGTTTTGCTCGCACAATTTTTTAGCTAATGATTCAGTATATTCAATCAAATTAGTTTGATTTTGAAACTCCTGGAAATCTATCTCGGTAATAATGTTCCACGTATTGTGGTATAGCCACACATCTCCTAAATGTTCGTAAACAACCCCTGTGGTGTTTAATGGAGTCAAGGTATAAGGTGTTGACCTGATGATTGTTATCACTTTTAGTGTTAGGAGTATCGTAAACCAGAACATTTTGAGACTTAGTGTTGATTCCTTGGTCAATAGGATTAATCTGTTGAGTGAACAATAAAATTCTATGTTAGTTATTAGCTTACTGGATTCCGTCGAGTGTCGTTTGCGGTTGAAAAAAAAAATGGCGTGACTGGTTCAGGTTTCCGATTAGACCTTATCCTGTTGTGTTTCTTGTGTAACTTAGAAGTTTGTTATAAAAAAATTTGTTTTGAAATTAGCAACTCTGGTAATGTTTCCTATATATGATAATGCGTGCTAATGTTCTTTTAAAGAATATTACATGTTGGTTTGGTTAGGCTTGATTTTCGAAGGGAAATGAGGGTTGTATTTGGTTTACTATATGATTTAGGGTGTAAGTATAATAGTATTTTTGTTTTAGAACTGATTTGAAAAGGAATATAAATTTTGGGGGGGATAGGCTCTGTTTAAGATTTATGTATGTACTTATTCGTAGAAAGGTTTGAGACGGTTGTTATGAACCGTGACGGTTCGTTTTCCTATTTTAATCGAGGTGTTTACTTCGCCGGGGACTTTCACTACAGTGTAAGGCCCAATCCAGATTTGAGAGAGTTTATGCTTTTTACTCTCATTTTTTAGCAATACCTTGTCGCCAATATGAAATGTGTTTGGTCGTAAATGTTTATCGTAATATTCTTTCGATTTATTTTTGCTGGCTAAAATATTTCTTCGTGCTAGTTTATAGGATTTTTGTAATTTATATTTAAGTAAATGATAATAGCTCTCGTGATTGTAAACAGGTTCGGGTTCTCGCTTTAGATTCGATGGGACATCTGCTGTGAATCCGAATAAGCAGTCCATGGGGGTTAATTTGGTACCTTCATGTATACTATTGTTGTATACGAACGCGGCAGTGCGCAAGAATTGATCCCAGATTTTTGGGTTTTCATCTATTATAGTACGTAGATATTCTATCAGGGGACGATGAGCACGTTCTAGTGCACCATTTGATTGAGGATGGTATGCTGAGGTTCGTAGTTTTTTAATTTTTAGTAATTTACACACACCTTTGAAGAGTTCGCTGAGGAAATTTGCACCTTGATCTGTGACGATTTGCTTAGGAATTCGATAACGAGTAATTATTTGATCAAAGAATATTTGAGCGATAGTTTGCGCTTCTGCGTTTGGAATGGCTTACCAGTCAACAAATTTAGTGAGATTATCTTGGAAGGTTAAAATGTATTTATTACCAGAATCTGTTTCTTCGAGGGGACCGACAATGTCTAAATAAATTTTGTCAAGAGGTTTTTCAGCAATATCTGTAATTACCATGGGCATTTTAGTAAGCCGCGAGATTTTCATGGTTTGACATTTTTTACACCTTTTGATATATGATTTTATGTCGCGAAACATAAATTTCCACCAGTATTTATGACGAATACGTTTGTAAGTTTTAATAACACCTTGATGTCCTCCGAAAAGGGAATCATGGTAGTCTTTCAAAATTGTTTTTATTTCTTCGGGGTTTGTTATAATTTCTACCTTCCTTGTTTTATTTGATTCTCGTGGTGTTGGCGATATGGGTAGTTCTTCATAAATTTCAGAGGGGTTTGTTTTCTTTTGAGATGACTGTACAGCTGTTAGGGGTGGATTAAAGTTGTCTTTAGGGTTTTCAATAGGCTCTTTCGGAGTAATGGTTTCAATTTGAGGCCTTTTAGCTTGTGACCTAGTGATGGCGTTTAAAGATTTAAATTTTCGATGTTTTATATTGGGTAATGCTAGGTCGCCTAGGGATATTGGTTCAGTTGGATTTGCTGCACCTGGAGGTATTCGACTTAGAGCATCTGCATTTGTGTTAAACTTGCCTGGCTTATATTCGATGGTATAATCGTGTTCCGATAATTTATGGTGAAACCGAACTAAACGGATAGTGGGATCTTTGACGTTGAAAACGCCCTTTAAAGGCTTATGATCAGTATATACTGTGAAAGTTCTGCCTTGAAGATAGCAGCGAAAATTTTTTATAGCCCACACTATGGCAAGAAGTTCTTTTTCGATTGTAGAATAATTTCGTTCTGCTTTATTGAGGGTACGACTAGCGTAGGCTATAGGTTGATCCTTTCCGACCTCTCCCTGTGAAAGGACAGCTCCTAAAGCTTCACTACTAGCGTCTGTAGTAAGATTAAAAGGTTTAGAAAAATCGGGGTATATGAGCAGAGGGGGTGAAATTAACGAGTTTTTAATTACCTGAAATGCATCTTCGCACTTAGGCGTCCAGATAAATTTAAAGTCCTTACGGAGTAAGTTGGTAATAGGGCGTATTACTTTAGAAAAATCGGGAATGAATTTGCGATAATAGTTAGCAAGTCCTAAAAAGGATTGGACTTGTCTTACAGTTTTGGGAACCGGGAAATTTTGTACGCACTCTATTTTTCTAGGGTCAGGTGAGGCCCCTTTTTCGGAACATATATGTCCTAGGTATACTACTTCCTTTTTGAGGAATTGACATTTTTCCGGTTGTAGTTTGAGGTTATGCTCTCTTAGTCGATCAAAGATTTTTGTAAGTTTGAAGTTGTGATCTTCGAGATTTTTACCGTAAATTACTATGTCATCAAGATAAACGAAGCATTCAAGACCTTGTAGGCCGGTTAAGACATAGTTCATTAAACGTTGAAAAGTGGCCGGGGCTCCTTTGAGCCCAAAAGGCATGCGCTGAAATTCGTAATGGCCATAATTTGTACTAAAAGCGGTTTTAGCTCGATCTTTGGGATCTACCAAAACTTGGTGGTAGCCACTGGCTAAATCAAGGGTTGTAAAGTATCGAGCATGACCTAATTGGTCTAAAATATCCTCTATACGAGGTAAAGGGAATGCGTCACCAATTGTTTTTTCATTTAGCTTCCGGAAGTCAACGACTACACGCCATCGTTTTTAGCCGTCCGGGCCGGCCTTTTTTGGGACAACTAGAAGAGGAGAATTCCATGGGCTTTTACTGGGCTGAACGATACCGCTATCTAACATTTCTTTGAGTTGTTCGTTTATAACTTGTCGTTGAGTTTCGGGCAGTCTGTACATTTTTTGATTTATTGGAGCTTGATCCTGAATTAAAGGAATTTCATGAGTAATTGCATTGGTGTACGAAAGTTTATCACCTTTTAGGTAAAAAATATCTTGATATTCGAAACAGAGTGTTTTAATAGATTTCATTTCCTCGGAGCTTAGTGTGTCGTCCAGTTCTAGTTCTTTTTCTAGCTGGGAATATCTAAGGTTAAGGGGCCAGTCGTCCGGGTATTCGTCGTCCGGGTATATATAACGGATATGCTGAATATACTCTGTTCGATTGGGTGTTAATGTTTGTAGGTTTTTAGTGTTAAGATATTTTTTCTGATTTTTGTTCGAGTATTGAGAGCGTGGTTTTTTTTATTTCAGGCGTAATTAGTTTGTGATTTACGTTGTGAATCGACTTATTTATAGAAGGATTATAAGATTTATTTAAAGTTTTGTTGTTGCCGGACCTTGGCACTTGAGATTTATCATTTTTAGCCGATTTGCAGGCATTGTTTAATTTTTGTTTGATTGAAGGAGGTAATTCATATATATTTGACTTAGTAATAGCGTTATTTAGAGATCTAGAAGTATTTAGAGTTGCTTGTGGTTTCTTAACTGTATTATTATAAAATTGTGACGCTGGAGATTTGTTACCCGTGTTCTGAGCGTTTTGTTCACCATCGTCGTTTAGTGAGTTCAAATTTAAAGATGAGTTTTTTAGATTATTCCCATTTGCAAATGGGTTGTTAGAATTATTATTATGCGTTAAATGTAGTTGAGCTTCTGTATCTTTTAATAAAAAAATTTCAGCGGAGATAATTTGAGTTTAAGTTCGTAAAGGTGTAGGGGTTTTAGCGTGGTGTTTATGATTCCAATATTTGCGATTTGGTTTCCTTTGTATAGTAAACTATTTGCCAAGAATATTCCTTCGCTTATCTCTTCAGATAAACAGAACATATCTTCTTGTAAGTTGGTTTTGAAAGGTATTATCCCTTGCGTCCGTGCGAGGACATAATGGGGTTTATCCAAGCTTACTGATAAAATTGTGGGTAAACATGTAAGTACAATCGGCTGTTTAAATGGACTTCCTGATATTTCACAGTCGTGATTTACCGTTTTAAATTTTGAAGTTTCGCAACCCGATCCATTTTCGAATGAATTGTTATCGGTTACCCTCAGATTGGAAATTGGAATTTTCTTATCAAAAGAAAAATGTTGTGAGGTTTCGCAACCCGATTCATTTTCGAGTGAATCGTTATCGGTTACCCTCATATTGAATTTTTCTAATGTTGAATTCTTCCTGTTTGACCTGTCAGTGGTGATATTTTGGTTTCCTTGTTGTTGGCCGACTTCATTTCTTACGGTAAGGCAGTCTAAGGTATCACAGGCTGTGTATTCGACTGTTTTCCAGTCCACTAATCCTGATATGTGATCAGCTTTTTCTGCTTGTCGTGGAGGGATGGTGTCGAGCGAACGTAGTGGTACCGCAAATTCTTGTGCGTTAGTTTCCTTGCAAGGAAACTGTAAGAGTTGCTTTGGGCCTGCTATGTTGCAGTGTTGTGAAAGAAAATCGTTCCCAAGAAGGCCATCTGTAATTAGTTCTGGCATATTCTGTATTACTTGAAATGTACAAGGTAGTTTATTTTGTAAATTAAAATTTCCTTGGCAACTTCCCAAGGTGATGCCTTTTCCGAAAGGGGTTTGCAGTGTACATTTCTGCTGGTGGTTTATTATGGAATCCTTTTTTAGTGTTTCATGTTTTAATAGGGATATCTCAGCACCTGTGTCTACTACTAGGCTTACGTTTTTATTCTGGGCAATATCTAAGGGTAATATGACGGTGGGTAAATTTGAAGTGGGTGTCTGAGATAGTTTCTTATTATTTTTATCGTTATTTAATGTCGGGCCGGTGTTTGTGGACCCGACACTGGGGAGTTTCCCTGTTGTGTTGCTTCCCACCTCCGTTTTTTGAAACATTCCGTAATAGTATGACCTCTTCGGCTACAGAAATCACAAATCATATTCATATTATATACTGATTTATTGTTTCGTTGGCTTTCATTAGTAGTATTTGGTCGTTCGTTAGGGGGGGTAGTTTGCGGTCGTACATTTGTTTGTTGATTATGGAGTTCTCTATCCGCGTATTTCTGGGTATTATTATATCGATTATATAGGTGAGTGTTTGTATTAAGTGTTCTAGAGTTAGTTGTCTGGGAGTAGTTTCCGTTATGTGGTAGTCGATTGGCATACCTTGTGTCGTTTGTGGAGAATTGCTGCATTCGATCTTGAGGGTTGTATGTTCGTTGTTGATTTCTTTCATTTATTGTGTATTGATTCGGGTTTTGTGTATGTGAAAAGGTGCGTTGATTAGTTGAGTGGAACAAAGTTCGATTGTTTTGAGGGTAATCATTGCTGATTTTTGGGGTGTAGTTATCTCTAGTTTGTTGACATCCTCCAGCATCATGGTTATATTTTCTACATAGGTTACAAAACGGTGTATTTTTTCTCTTAAGGCAATCTGAATAGGTGTGCCCTCTTCTTTTACAGAAACTACAAGTTACGTTAGCGATAGGATTATTGGTGTGTGTTGGAACATAACTATTTAATTTTAAGTTAGTTGTGGCGTCGTTCATGTAACTTTGCGTTACAGGGTCTGGAGATGTTAGTAAATTTACTGCGTTTCCTCTTGTTATATGGGGGTCGACGGTGTTATTTAATGGTTGTGACAAAAGAGGTGATTGATATGCCATCGTGTGATTTAGCGTAGTTTGTTGAAGTCTTTCCATGTCTAAGGCCTTTTGAATTAATACATCAAGGGTAGCCTCAGAAATAGTAAGTAAGTATTGACATAATAAGGGGTTGCTAACGCCGCCTTTTAAAGCATTTATTGCAAAATCTTCTAGTTGAGTTTTTACCGCTGTTGACGTATTTCCGTATTTTATATCGGCTGCTTCTTTACAGGTATTTAACTGCTTTTTAATTCGCGTTATAAATGTGTTTAATTGTTCTAACGGGTATTGCCTAAGGGTTATTAGCGAGTTAACTAAGTCCTGATAAGCCTCTCGTGGTAAATATGTCCTATTTAATAATTTTTCCGCTTCCTCAAAGTTAGCTGGTTGATTGGAGGCTACTAATTGGTAAGCCTCTCCTCGTAACCTTGTGGGATAAATTTGCGTAAATGCTAACTGTTCTTCTGCTGTTAAGCATTGCAATACCCTTTTACAACAACCGATGAAAGTTTGTAGTTCTGAAGCAAGTGTAGGACTTTGGTTCCCCGAAAATACGGGTACTAATTGAGATGTCAATTTAGCTACTTTAATATAATTTTCTGCCATAGTGAAATTTTCCTTTGTTTCCGGTTTTTTATTAAAAGATTGTTCTGAAATAGATAATTCAGAATTTTCGAGAATAGCACTCAACCAGGGGAATTCAAAATCAGAGTCCTTTAGAGTGGAATTTGCTTGAAATGAGTCGCTCAAAGTGAAAGATGTTTGAGGTGTGTCGTTTGAGGGTAAGTCTGTTAAACCTATGGCACAGTTCGACTTATTTATTTGTCCTAACTTAAGAGGGTGAGAGAGATTTTTAAACCTTTCTATATCAAATTTAAACTGTTCAGTGTGATTTTTTAAATTTATAATTTTTTCGTATCTAATTTTTAGGTTTTTTTCTAACTCCCGATCAATTAAATCACACTGTTGTATTGTAAAATTATCTTTTTCTCTCACTCTTTTTTCAATATAATTTAAGGTTTTTCTTAAATTTACTAAGGCACCTTGAGTCGGTAATATCGTACCGCTTCTTAGTTGTCTTGGCGAAAGGCTGGTTCAGATAGGTGAAGTAGATACAGTTGCAGGGGGTAAAAAGGTTGTGTTCCCTGATGTCGTTGATTCTTCGTTGTTAGATGTTGAAGCTACTGATGAAGTTGATGGACCCTTTTTCATAGGGCTGTTGAGTGTCCAACGGTGGATGAACTTCGGTTCTTTAGCAGGATTCTGGATTTATTAGCAACATTTACAATATTAACGCTGACCAAAATCCTACCGGCTGCGCCAAAAATGTTATGTAATTTTCTAAAAAGGTACGTAGTACTCCTCGCAAGGTACAAAAGCTACCTTTAAAATACAGACAAATTAGGGTCCGGGACTAGACTCACAGATCGTTTTATGTAATATGGGGAAATTCTTATTTAATCGTTGCAGAGATCTTATCAATTACCCTTGCTCAAGCGGGTAGCGCTGGATGACAGGCGATTGTTAAAAGTAAATATTTGTGGAGAATATTTCTTCCAATTATCAAAAGTCTTAGCGGGAAACGCTGGTCTTTGATAATTGGCAATCTGTTTAGACTACCAAAAGTTTTAGCGGGAAACGCTGGTCTTTGGTAGCTAAAAGATTCAAAACATCCTCCTTTATTGAGAATACCAAAATAATATTACCTTAGATGAACTTTGTGAATTGCTTGCCTTGTCGATGCTTTTTGCTTAAGTTACCAAAAGTCTTAGCGGGAAACGCTGGTCTTTGGTAACTTAACAAACTAAAATATCTGCACAAGATGAATTTCGTAGGTTACCAAAAGTTTTAGCGGGAAACGCAGGTCTTTGGTAACCAAATAAAATAAAGAACACTTTTTGTTTTTAACACCAACTTATTTATTTATTTAAAAAAAAAGAAGACTCGCATGCCGAAAGGGCCGTGGATTTTCTTTACACAATTTTTTACAAGAACTCTCGACTATAAAAATTATTCTACTTTTATACAGAAGTTTTTATCCCTCCTTCTGTATAATTTTTTTACTTTTGCTAATGATATTTTCGTTTTGCGAAATCTGCAAATCAATCACATATATTTGAATTTATATTTCGCATTTACAAAGTTCATTGATTTGGCTGAACTAAAAAAATTTTTATTGTTTGAATATTATTTATGCGAAATCTGCAAATCAGTAAAATATATTTTGATTTGCAAATTCCGCATTTACAAAGTTCATTTTGGGTCATTTAATTAACAAGTAAGTTAAACGAAGCAAAGTTGTTTGTTTTTTTTTTTTATATAATATGCATACATGCATATTTTGTTAGAATTAATTGTTTTTCCCTCTTTTTTTTTGTTTTCTTTTTATTTGTTCTCAAAAAATTGATAAATTATAAATTATGATAAATATATGATAAATGATAAATGATAAATTATGAAGATTGGAGATCTCCATATTTAACACTATGACCATAGATGTTTAAATAATATAACTTTAGGTAGGAAAAATACGTATTAAAAAACTTATATCTATGGTAAGTGAATTCTTATAGTTTTCTTTTAAAATGAATACTTAAAGATTTCTGTTCAAAAAACGACCACTTTTCCTTAAGTTAGTTTAACTCGAATGGTATTTTTCTGAAGGTAAGCATATGCACTAAATCGCTATGACCATAAATATTTAAATAATATAACTTTAGGTAGGAAAAATACGTATTAAAAAACTTATATATATGGTAAGTGAATTCTTATAGTTTTCTTTTAAAAAGAGTACTTAAAGATTTCGGTTTAAAACACGACCAATTTTCCTTAAGTTAGTTTAAATCGAATGATATTTTTCTGAAGGTTAGCATATGTCCTAAAATAATATTAACATAAAAGCCAAAATAATACAAGTTCACTTTTGAAAAATACGTATTAAGGAAATTATATACATGGTAAGTGAATTCTTATAGTTTTCTTTTAAAATGAATACTTAAAGATTTCGGTTCAAAAAACGACCACTTTTCCTTAAGTTAGTTTAACTCGAATGGTATTTTTCTGAAGGTAAGCATATGCACTAAAACGCTATGACCATAAATGTTTAAATAATATATTTTTACGTAGGAAAATTACGTATTAAAAAACTTATATATATGGTAAATGAATTCTTATAGTTTTCTTTTAAAATGAATACTTAAAGATTTCGGTTCAAAAAACGACCAATTTTCCTTAAGTTAGTTTAACTCGAATGGTATTTTTCTGAAGGCAAGCATATGCACTAAAACGATATGATCATAAATGTTTAAGTAATATATTCTTACGTAGGAAAAATACGTATTAAAAAACTTATATATATGGTAAATGACTTCTTATAGTTTTCTTTTAAAATGAATACTTAAAGATTTCGGTTTAAAACACGACCAATTTTCCTTAAGTTAGTTTAAATCGAATGATATTTTTTTGAAGGTTAGCATATGCCCTAAAATAATATTAACATAAAAACCAAAATAATACAAGTTCACTTTTGAAAAATACGTATTAAGGAAATTATAATATATACATGGTAAGTGAATTCTTATAGTTTTCTTTTAAAATGAATACTTAAAGATTTCGGTTCAAAAAACGACCACTTTTCCTTAAGTTAGTTTAACTCGAATGGTATTTTTCTGAAGGTAAGCATATGCACTAAAACGCTATGACCATAAATGTTTAAATAATATATTTTTACGTAGGAAAATTACGTATTAAAAAACTTATATATATGGCAAATGAATTCTTATAGTTTTCTTTTAAAATGAATACTTAAAGATTTCGGTTCAAAAAACGACCACTTTTCCTTAAGTTAGCTTAACTCGACTGGTATATTTCTGAAGGTAAGCATATGCACTAAGATAATATTTACATAAAAGTCAAAATAATATAACCTTGGTTTGGAAAAATACGTAATAAAGACTTATATATATGGTAAGTGAATTCTTATAGTTTTCTCTTAAAATGAATACTTAAAGATTTCGGTTCAAAAAACGACCACTTTTCCTTAAGTTAGTTAAACTCGAATGGTATTTTTCTGATGGTAAGCATATGCACTAAAACAATATGACCATAAATGTTTAAATAATATAACTTTAGGTAGGAAAAATACGTATTAAAAAACTTATATATATGGTAAGTGAATTCTTATAGTTTTCTTTTAAAATGAATACTTAAAGATTTCGGTTCAAAAAACGACCAATTTTCCTTAAGTTAGTTTAACTCGAATGGTATTTTTCTGAAGGCAAGCATATGCACTAAAACGATGTGACCATAAATGTTTAAATAATATATTTTTACGTGGGAAAAATACGTATTAAAAAACTTATATATATGGTAAATGAATTCTTATAGTTTTCTTTTAAAATGAATACTTAAAGATTTCGGTTCAAAAAACGACCACTTTTCCTTAAGTTAGCTTAACTCGAACGGTATTTTTCTGAAGGTAAGCATATGCACTAAAACGCTATGACCATAAATGTTTAAATAATATATTTTTACGTAGGAAAAATACGTATTAAAAAACTTATATATATGGTAAATGAATTCTTATAGTTTTCTTTTAAAATGAATACTTAAAGATTTCGGTTCAAAAAACGACCAATTTTCCTTAAGTTAGTTTAACTCGAATGGTATTTTTCTGAAGGCAAGCATATGCACTAAAACGATATGATCATAAATGTTTAAGTAATATATTTTTACGTAGGAAAAATACGTATTAAAAAACTTATATATATGGTAAATGACTTCTTATAGTTTTCTTTTAAAATGAATACTTAAAGATTTCGGTTTAAAACATGACCAATTTTCCTTAAGCTAGTTTAAATCGAATGATATATTTCTGAAGGCTAGCATATGCCCTAAAATAATATTAACATAAAAGCCAAAATAATATAAGTTCACTTTTGAAAAATACGTATTAAGGAAATTATATATATGGTAAGTGAATTCTTATAGTTTTCTTTTAAAATGAATACTTAAAGATTTCGGTTCAAAAAACGACCACTTTTCCTTAAGTTAGTTTAACTTGAATGGTATTTTTCTGAAGGTAAGCATATGCACTAAAGCGCTATGACCATAAATGTTTAAATAATATATTTTTACGTAGGAAAAATACGTATTAAAAAACTTATATATATGGTAAATGAATTCTTATAGTTTTCTTTTAAAATGAATACTTAAAGATTTCGGTTCAAAAAACGACCAATTTTCCTTAAGTTAGTTTAACTCGAATGGTATTTTTCTGAAGGCAAGCATATGCACTAAAACAATATGACCATAAATGTTTAAGTAATATATTTTTACGTAGGAAAAATACGTATTAAAGAACTTATATATATGGTAAGTGAATTCTTATAGTTTTCTTTTAAAATGAATACTTAAAGATTTCGGTTCAAAAAACGACCAATTTTCCTTAATTTAGTTTAACTCGAATAGTATTTTTCTGAAGGCAAGCATATGCACTAAAACGATGTGACCATAAATGTTTAAATAATATATTTTTACGTGGGAAAAATACGTATTAAAAAACTTATATATATGTTAAATGAATTCTTATAGTTTTCTTTTAAAATGAATACTTAAAGATTTCGGTTCAAAAAACGACCACTTCTCCTTAAGTTAGTTTAACTCGAATGGTATTTTTCTGAAGGTAAGCATATGCACTAAAACGCTATGACCATAAATGTTTAAATAATATAACTTTAGGTAGAAAAAATACGTATTAAAGAACTTATATATATGGTAAGTGAATTCTTATAGTCTTCTTTTAAAAAGAGTACTTAAAGATTTCGGTTCAAAAAACGACCAATTTTCCTTAAGATAGTTTAAATCGAATGATATATTTCTGAAGGTTAGCATATGCCCTAAAATAATATTAACATAAAAGCCAAAATAATATAAGTTCACTTTTGAAAAATACGTATTAAGGAAATTATATATATGGTAAGTGAATTCTTATAGTTTTCTTTTAAAATGAATACTTAAAGATTTCGGTTCAAAAAACGACCACTTTTCCTTAAGTTAGTTTAACTTGAATGGTATTTTTCTGAAGGTAAGCATATGCACTAAAACGCTATGACCATAAATGTTTAAATAATATATTTTTACGTAGGAAAAATACGTATTAAAAAACTTATATATATGGTAAATGAATTCTTATAGTTTTCTTTTAAAATGAATACTTAAAGATTTCGGTTCAAAAAACGACCAATTTTCCTTAAGTTAGTTTAACTCGAATGGTATTTTTCTGAAGGCAAGCATATGCACTAAAACAATATGACCATAAATGTTTAAGTAATATATTTTTACGTAGGAAAAATACGTATTAAAGAACTTATATATATGGTAAGTGAATTCTTATAGTTTTCTTTTAAAAAGAGTACTTAAAGATTTCGGTTCAAAAAACGACCAATTTTCCTTAAGTAAGTTTAACTCAAATGGTATTTTTCTAAAGGTAAGCATATGCACTAAAACGCTATGACCATAAATGTTTAAATAATATAACTTTAGGTAGGAAAAATACGTATTAAAAAACTTATATATATGGTAAGTGAATTCTTAGAGTCTTCTTTTAAAAAGAGTACTTAAAGATTTCGGTTCAAAAAATGGCCAATTTTCCTTAAGATAGTTTAAATCGAATGAGATATTTCTGAAGGTTAGCATATGCCCTAAAATAATATTAACATAAAAGCCAAAATAATATAAGTTCACTTTTGAAAAATACGTATTAAGGAAATTATATATATGGTAAGTGAATTCTTATAGCTTTCTTTTAATATGAATACTTAAAGATTTCGGTTCAAAAAACGACCACTTTTCCTTAAGTAAGTTTAACTTGAATGGTATTTTTCTGAAGGTAAGCATATGCACTAAAACGCTATGACCATAAATGTTTAAATAATGTATTTTTACGTAGGAAAAATACGTATTAAAAAACTTATATATATGGTAAGTGAATTCTTATAGTTTTCTTTTAAAATGAATACTTAAAGATTTCGGTTCAAAAAACGACCACTTTTCCTTAAGTTAGTTTAACTTGAATGGGATTTTTCTGAAGGTTAGCATATGCACTAAAACGTTATGACCATAAATGTTTAAATAATGTATTTTTACGTAGGAAAAATACGTATTAAAAAACTTATATATATGGTAAGTGAATTCTTATAGTTTTCTTTTAAAATGAATACTTAAAGATTTCGGTTCAAAAAACGACCACTTTTCCTTAAGTTAGTTTAACTTGAATGGTATTTTTCTGAAGGTAAGCATATGCACTAAAACGCTATGACCATAAATGTTTAAATAATATATTTTTATGTAGGAAAAATACGTATTAAAAAACTTATATATATGGTAAGTGAATTCTTATAGTCTTCTTTTAAAAAGAATACTTAAAGATTTCGGTTCAAAAAACGACCAATTTTCCTTAAGATAGTTTAAATCGAATGATATATTTCTGAAGGTTAGCATATGCCCTAAAATAATATCAACATAAAAGCCAAAATAATATAAGTTCAATTTTGAAAAATACGTATTAAGGAAATTATATATATGGTAAGTGAATTCTTATAGTTTTCTTTTAAAATGAATACTTAAAGATTTCGGTTCAAAAAACGACCACTTCTCCTGAAGTTAGTTTAACTCGAATGGTATTTTTCTAAAGGTAAGCATATGCACTAAAACGCTATGACCATAAATGTTTAAATAATATAACTTTAGGTAGAAAAAATACGTATTAAAAAACTTATATATATGGTAAGTGAATTCTTATAGTCTTCTTTTAAAAAGAGTACTTAAAGATTTCGGTTCAAAAAACGACCAATTTTCCTTAAGATAGTTTAAATCGAATGATATATTTCTGAAGGTTAGCATATGCCCTAAAATAATATTAACATAAAAGCCAAAATAATATAAGTTCACTTTTGAAAAATACGTATTAAGGAAATTATATATATGGTAAGTGAATTCTTATAGTTTTCTTTTAAAATGAATACTTAAAGATTTCGGTTCAAAAAACGACCACTTTTCCTTAAGTTAGTTTAACTCGAATGGTATTTTTCTGAAGGTAAGCATATGCACTAAAACGCTATGACCATAAATGTTTAAATAATATATTTTTACGTAGGAAAATTACGTATTAAAAAACTTATATATATGGTAAATGAATTCTTATAGTTTTCTTTTAAAATGAATACTTAAAGATTTCGGTTCAAAAAACGACCAATTTTCCTTAAGTTAGTTTAACTCGAATGGTATTTTTCTGAAGGCAAGCATATGCACTAAAACGATATGATCATAAATGTTTAAGTAATATATTCTTACGTAGGAAAAATACGTATTAAAAAACTTATATATATGGTAAATGACTTCTTATAGTTTTCTTTTAAAATGAATACTTAAAGATTTCGGTTTAAAACACGACCAATTTTCCTTAAGTTAGTTTAAATCGAATGATATTTTTTTGAAGGTTAGCATATGCCCTAAAATAATATTAACATAAAAGCCAAAATAATATAAGTTCACTTTTGAAAAATACGTATTAAGGAAATTATATATATGGTAAGTGAATTCTTATAGTTTTCTTTTAAAATGAATACTTAAAGATTTCGGTTCAAAAAACGACCACTTTTCCTTAAGTTAGTTTAACTCGAATGGTATTTTTCTGAAGGTAAGCATATGCACTAAAACGCTATGACCATAAATGTTTAAATAATATATTTTTACGTAGGAAAATTACGTATTAAAAAACTTATATATATGGTAAATGAATTCTTATAGTTTTCTTTTAAAATGAATACTTAAAGATTTCGGTTCAAAAAACGACCAATTTTCCTTAAGTTAGTTTAACTCGAATGGTATTTTTCTGAAGGCAAGCATATGCACTAAAACGATATGATCATAAATGTTTAAGTAATATATTCTTACGTAGGAAAAATACGTATTAAAAAACTTATATATATGGTAAATGACTTCTTATAGTTTTCTTTTAAAATGAATACTTAAAGATTTCGGTTTAAAACACGACCAATTTTCCTTAAGTTAGTTTAAATCGAATGATATTTTTTTGAAGGTTAGCATATGCCCTAAAATAATATTAACATAAAAACCAAAATAATACAAGTTCACTTTTGAAAAATACGTATTAAGGAAATTATATATATGGTAAGTGAATTCTTATAGTTTTCTTTTAAAATGAATACTTAAAGATTTCGGTTCAAAAAACGACCACTTCTCCTGAAGTTAGTTTAACTCGAATGGTATTTTTCTAAAGGTAAGCATATGCACTAAAACGCTATGACCATAAATGTTTAAATAATATAACTTTAGGTAGAAAAAATACGTATTAAAAAACTTATATATATGGTAAGTGAATTCTTATAGTCTTCTTTTAAAAAGAGTACTTAAAGATTTCGGTTCAAAAAACGACCAATTTTCCTTAAGATAGTTTAAATCGAATGATATATTTCTGAAGGTTAGCATATGCCCTAAAATAATATTAACATAAAAGCCAAAATAATATAAGTTCACTTTTGAAAAATACGTATTAAGGAAATTATATATATGGTAAGTGAATTCTTATAGTTTTCTTTTAAAATGAATACTTAAAGATTTCGGTTCAAAAAACGACCACTTTTCCTTAAGTTAGTTTAACTCGAATGGTATTTTTCTGAAGGTAAGCATATGCACTAAAACGCTATGACCATAAATGTTTAAATAATATATTTTTACGTAGGAAAAATACGTATTAAAAAACTTATATATATGGTAAATGAATTCTTATAGTTTTCTTTTAAAATGAATACTTAAAGATTTCGGTTCAAAAAACGACCAATTTTCCTTAAGTTAGTTTAACTCGAATGGTATTTTTCTGAAGGCAAGCATATGCACTAAAACGATATGATCATAAATGTTTAAGTAATATATTTTTACGTAGGAAAAATACGTATTAAAAAACTTATATATATGGTAAATGACTTCTTATAGTTTTCTTTTAAAATGAATACTTAAAGATTTCGGTTTAAAACACGACCAATTTTCCTTAAGTTAGTTTAAATCGAATGATATTTTTCTGAAGGTTAGCATATGCCCTAAAATAATATTAACATAAAAGCCAAAATAATACAAGTTCACTTTTGAAAAATACGTATTAAGGAAATTATATACATGGTAAGTGAATTCTTATAGTTTTCTTTTAAAATGAATACTTAAAGATTTCGGTTCAAAAAACGACCACTTTTCCTTAAGTTAGTTTAACTCGAATGGTATTTTTCTGAAGGTAAGCATATGCACTAAAACGCTATGACCATAAATGTTTAAATAATATATTTTTACGTAGGAAAATTACGTATTAAAAAACTTATATATATGGTAAATGAATTCTTATAGTTTTCTTTTAAAATGAATACTTAAAGATTTCGGTTCAAAAAACGACCAATTTTCCTTAAGTTAGTTTAACTCGAATGGTATTTTTCTGAAGGAAAGCATATGCACTAAAACGATATGATCATAAATGTTTAAGTAATATATTCTTACGTAGGAAAAATACGTATTAAAAAACTTATATATATGGTAAATGACTTCTTATAGTTTTCTTTTAAAATGAATACTTAAAGATTTCGGTTTAAAACACGACCAATTTTCCTTAAGTTAGTTTAAATCGAATGATATTTTTTTGAAGGTTAGCATATGCCCTAAAATAATATTAACATAAAAACCAAAATAATACAAGTTCACTTTTGAAAAATACGTATTAAGGAAATTATAATATATACATGGTAAGTGAATTCTTATAGTTTTCTTTTAAAATGAATACTTAAAGATTTCGGTTCAAAAAACGACCACTTTTCCTTAAGTTAGTTTAACTCGAATGGTATTTTTCTGAAGGTAAGCATATGCACTAAAACGCTATGACCATAAATGTTTAAATAATATATTTTTACGTAGGAAAATTACGTATTAAAAAACTTATATATATGGCAAATGAATTCTTATAGTTTTCTTTTAAAATGAATACTTAAAGATTTCGGTTCAAAAAACGACCACTTTTCCTTAAGTTAGCTTAACTCGACTGGTATATTTCTGAAGGTAAGCATATGCACTAAGATAATATTTACATAAAAGTCAAAATAATATAACCTTGGTTTGGAAAAATACGTAATAAAGACTTATATATATGGTAAGTGAATTCTTATAGTTTTCTCTTAAAATGAATACTTAAAGATTTCGGTTCAAAAAACGACCACTTTTCCTTAAGTTAGTTAAACTCGAATGGTATTTTTCTGATGGTAAGCATATGCACTAAAACAATATGACCATAAATGTTTAAATAATATAACTTTAGGTAGGAAAAATACGTATTAAAAAACTTATATATATGGTAAGTGAATTCTTATAGTTTTCTTTTAAAATGAATACTTAAAGATTTCGGTTCAAAAAACGACCAATTTTCCTTAAGTTAGTTTAACTCGAATGGTATTTTTCTGAAGGCAAGCATATGCACTAAAACGATGTGACCATAAATGTTTAAATAATATATTTTTACGTGGGAAAAATACGTATTAAAAAACTTATATATATGGTAAATGAATTCTTATAGTTTTCTTTTAAAATGAATACTTAAAGATTTCGGTTCAAAAAACGACCACTTTTCCTTAAGTTAGTTTAACTCGAACGGTATTTTTCTGAAGGTAAGCATATGCACTAAAACGCTATGACCATAAATGTTTAAATAATATATTTTTACGTAGGAAAAATACGTATTAAAAAACTTATATATATGGTAAATGAATTCTTATAGTTTTCTTTTAAAATGAATACTTAAAGATTTCGGTTCAAAAAACGACCAATTTTCCTTAAGTTAGTTTAACTCGAATGGTATTTTTCTGAAGGCAAGCATATGCACTAAAACGATATGATCATAAATGTTTAAGTAATATATTTTTACGTAGGAAAAATACGTATTAAAAAACTTATATATATGGTAAATGACTTCTTATAGTTTTCTTTTAAAATGAATACTTAAAGATTTCGGTTTAAAACACGACCAATTTTCCTTAAGTTAGTTTAAATCGAATGATATTTTTCTGAAGGTTAGCATATGCCCTAAAATAATATTAACATAAAAACCAAAATAATACAAGTTCACTTTTGAAAAATACGTATTAAGGAAATTATATACATGGTAAGTGAATTCTTATAGTTTTCTTTTAAAATGAATACTTAAAGATTTCGGTTCAAAAAACGACCACTTTTCCTTAAGTTAGTTTAACTCGAATGGTATTTTTCTGAAGGTAAGCATATGCACTAAAACGCTATGACCATAAATGTTTAAATAATATATTTTTACGTAGGAAAAATACGTATTAAAAAACTTATATATATGGTAAATGAATTCTTATAGTTTTCTTTTAAAATGAATACTTAAAGATTTCGGTTCAAAAAACGACCAATTTTCCTTAAGTTAGTTTAACTCGAATGGTATTTTTCTGAAGGCAAGCATATGCACTAAAACGATATGATCATAAATGTTTAAGTAATATATTTTTACGTAGGAAAAATACGTATTAAAAAACTTATATATATGGTAAATGACTTCTTATAGTTTTCTTTTAAAATGAATACTTAAAGATTTCGGTTTAAAACACGACCAATTTTCCTTAAGTTAGTTTAAATCGAATGATATTTTTTTGAAGGTTAGCATATGCCCTAAAATAATATTAACATAAAAGCCAAAATAATATAAGTTCACTTTTGAAAAATACGTATTAAGGAAATTATATATATGGTAAGTGAATTCTTATAGTTTTCTTTTAAAATGAATACTTAAAGATTTCGGTTCAAAAAACGACCACTTTTCCTTAAGTTAGTTTAACTCGAATGGTATTTTTCTGAAGGTAAGCATATGCACTAAAACGCTATGACCATAAATGTTTAAATAATATATTTTTACGTAGGAAAATTACGTATTAAAAAACTTATATATATGGTAAATGAATTCTTATAGTTTTCTTTTAAAATGAATACTTAAAGATTTCGGTTCAAAAAACGACCAATTTTCCTTAAGTTAGTTTAACTCGAATGGTATTTTTCTGAAGGCAAGCATATGCACTAAAACGATATGATCATAAATGTTTAAGTAATATATTCTTACGTAGGAAAAATACGTATTAAAAAACTTATATATATGGTAAATGACTTCTTATAGTTTTCTTTTAAAATGAATACTTAAAGATTTCGGTTTAAAACACGACCAATTTTCCTTAAGTTAGTTTAAATCGAATGATATTTTTTTGAAGGTTAGCATATGCCCTAAAATAATATTAACATAAAAACCAAAATAATACAAGTTCACTTTTGAAAAATACGTATTAAGGAAATTATATATATGGTAAGTGAATTCTTATAGTTTTCTTTTAAAATGAATACTTAAAGATTTCGGTTCAAAAAACGACCACTTCTCCTGAAGTTAGTTTAACTCGAATGGTATTTTTCTAAAGGTAAGCATATGCACTAAAACGCTATGACCATAAATGTTTAAATAATATAACTTTAGGTAGAAAAAATACGTATTAAAAAACTTATATATATGGTAAATGAATTCTTATAGTTTTCTTTTAAAATGAATACTTAAAGATTTCGGTTCAAAAAACGACCACTTTTCCTTAAGTTAGTTTAACTCGAACGGTATTTTTCTGAAGGTAAGCATATGCACTAAAACGCTATGACCATAAATGTTTAAATAATATATTTTTACGTAGGAAAAATACGTATTAAAAAACTTATATATATGGTAAATGAATTCTTATAGTTTTCTTTTAAAATGAATACTTAAAGATTTCGGTTCAAAAAACGACCAATTTTCCTTAAGTTAGTTTAACTCGAATGGTATTTTTCTGAAGGCAAGCATATGCACTAAAACGATATGATCATAAATGTTTAAGTAATATATTTTTACGTAGGAAAAATACGTATTAAAAAACTTATATATATGGTAAATGACTTCTTATAGTTTTCTTTTAAAATGAATACTTAAAGATTTCGGTTTAAAACACGACCAATTTTCCTTAAGTTAGTTTAAATCGAATGATATTTTTCTGAAGGTTAGCATATGCCCTAAAATAATATTAACATAAAAACCAAAATAATACAAGTTCACTTTTGAAAAATACGTATTAAGGAAATTATATACATGGTAAGTGAATTCTTATAGTTTTCTTTTAAAATGAATACTTAAAGATTTCGGTTCAAAAAACGACCACTTTTCCTTAAGTTAGTTTAACTCGAATGGTATTTTTCTGAAGGTAAGCATATGCACTAAAACGCTATGACCATAAATGTTTAAATAATATATTTTTACGTAGGAAAAATACGTATTAAAAAACTTATATATATGGTAAATGAATTCTTATAGTTTTCTTTTAAAATGAATACTTAAAGATTTCGGTTCAAAAAACGACCAATTTTCCTTAAGTTAGTTTAACTCGAATGGTATTTTTCTGAAGGCAAGCATATGCACTAAAACGATATGATCATAAATGTTTAAGTAATATATTTTTACGTAGGAAAAATACGTATTAAAAAACTTATATATATGGTAAATGACTTCTTATAGTTTTCTTTTAAAATGAATACTTAAAGATTTCGGTTTAAAACACGACCAATTTTCCTTAAGTTAGTTTAAATCGAATGATATTTTTTTGAAGGTTAGCATATGCCCTAAAATAATATTAACATAAAAGCCAAAATAATATAAGTTCACTTTTGAAAAATACGTATTAAGGAAATTATATATATGGTAAGTGAATTCTTATAGTTTTCTTTTAAAATGAATACTTAAAGATTTCGGTTCAAAAAACGACCACTTTTCCTTAAGTTAGTTTAACTCGAATGGTATTTTTCTGAAGGTAAGCATATGCACTAAAACGCTATGACCATAAATGTTTAAATAATATATTTTTACGTAGGAAAATTACGTATTAAAAAACTTATATATATGGTAAATGAATTCTTATAGTTTTCTTTTAAAATGAATACTTAAAGATTTCGGTTCAAAAAACGACCAATTTTCCTTAAGTTAGTTTAACTCGAATGGTATTTTTCTGAAGGCAAGCATATGCACTAAAACGATATGATCATAAATGTTTAAGTAATATATTCTTACGTAGGAAAAATACGTATTAAAAAACTTATATATATGGTAAATGACTTCTTATAGTTTTCTTTTAAAATGAATACTTAAAGATTTCGGTTTAAAACACGACCAATTTTCCTTAAGTTAGTTTAAATCGAATGATATTTTTTTGAAGGTTAGCATATGCCCTAAAATAATATTAACATAAAAACCAAAATAATACAAGTTCACTTTTGAAAAATACGTATTAAGGAAATTATATATATGGTAAGTGAATTCTTATAGTTTTCTTTTAAAATGAATACTTAAAGATTTCGGTTCAAAAAACGACCACTTCTCCTTAAGTTAGTTTAACTCGAATGGTATTTTTCTGAAGGTAAGCATATGCACTAAAACGCTATGACCATAAATGTTTAAATAATATATTTTTACGTAGGAAAAATACGTATTAAAAAACTTATATATATGGTAAATGAATTCTTATAGTTTTCTTTTAAAATGAATACTTAAAGATTTCGGTTCAAAAAACGACCAATTTTCCTTAAGTTAGTTTAACTCGAATGGTATTTTTCTGAAGGCAAGCATATGCACTAAAACGATATGATCATAAATGTTTAAGTAATATATTTTTACGTAGGAAAAATACGTATTAAAAAACTTATATATATGGTAAATGACTTCTTATAGTTTTCTTTTAAAATGAATACTTAAAGATTTCGGTTTAAAACACGACCAATTTTCCTTAAGTTAGTTTAAATCGAATGATATTTTTCTGAAGGTTAGCATATGCCCTAAAATAATATTAACATAAAAGCCAAAATAATACAAGTTCACTTTTGAAAAATACGTATTAAGGAAATTATATACATGGTAAGTGAATTCTTATAGTTTTCTTTTAAAATGAATACTTAAAGATTTCGGTTCAAAAAACGACCACTTTTCCTTAAGTTAGTTTAACTCGAATGGTATTTTTCTGAAGGTAAGCATATGCACTAAAACGCTATGACCATAAATGTTTAAATAATATATTTTTACGTAGGAAAATTACGTATTAAAAAACTTATATATATGGTAAATGAATTCTTATAGTTTTCTTTTAAAATGAATACTTAAAGATTTCGGTTCAAAAAACGACCAATTTTCCTTAGTTAGTTTAACTCGAATGGTATTTTTCTGAAGGAAAGCATATGCACTAAAACGATATGATCATAAATGTTTAAGTAATATATTCTTACGTAGGAAAAATACGTATTAAAAAACTTATATATATGGTAAATGACTTCTTATAGTTTTCTTTTAAAATGAATACTTAAAGATTTCGGTTTAAAACACGACCAATTTTCCTTAAGTTAGTTTAAATCGAATGATATTTTTTTGAAGGTTAGCATATGCCCTAAAATAATATTAACATAAAAACCAAAATAATACAAGTTCACTTTTGAAAAATACGTATTAAGGAAATTATAATATATACATGGTAAGTGAATTCTTATAGTTTTCTTTTAAAATGAATACTTAAAGATTTCGGTTCAAAAAACGACCACTTTTCCTTAAGTTAGTTTAACTCGAATGGTATTTTTCTGAAGGTAAGCATATGCACTAAAACGCTATGACCATAAATGTTTAAATAATATATTTTTACGTAGGAAAATTACGTATTAAAAAACTTATATATATGGCAAATGAATTCTTATAGTTTTCTTTTAAAATGAATACTTAAAGATTTCGGTTCAAAAAACGACCACTTTTCCTTAAGTTAGCTTAACTCGACTGGTATATTTCTGAAGGTAAGCATATGCACTAAGATAATATTTACATAAAAGTCAAAATAATATAACCTTGGTTTGGAAAAATACGTAATAAAGACTTATATATATGGTAAGTGAATTCTTATAGTTTTCTCTTAAAATGAATACTTAAAGATTTCGGTTCAAAAAACGACCACTTTTCCTTAAGTTAGTTAAACTCGAATGGTATTTTTCTGATGGTAAGCATATGCACTAAAACAATATGACCATAAATGTTTAAATAATATAACTTTAGGTAGGAAAAATACGTATTAAAAAACTTATATATATGGTAAGTGAATTCTTATAGTTTTCTTTTAAAATGAATACTTAAAGATTTCGGTTCAAAAAACGACCAATTTTCCTTAAGTTAGTTTAACTCGAATGGTATTTTTCTGAAGGCAAGCATATGCACTAAAACGATGTGACCATAAATGTTTAAATAATATATTTTTACGTGGGAAAAATACGTATTAAAAAACTTATATATATGGTAAATGAATTCTTATAGTTTTCTTTTAAAATGAATACTTAAAGATTTCGGTTCAAAAAACGACCACTTTTCCTTAAGTTAGTTTAACTCGAACGGTATTTTTCTGAAGGTAAGCATATGCACTAAAACGCTATGACCATAAATGTTTAAATAATATATTTTTACGTAGGAAAAATACGTATTAAAAAACTTATATATATGGTAAATGAATTCTTATAGTTTTCTTTTAAAATGAATACTTAAAGATTTCGGTTCAAAAAACGACCAATTTTCCTTAAGTTAGTTTAACTCGAATGGTATTTTTCTGAAGGCAAGCATATGCACTAAAACGATATGATCATAAATGTTTAAGTAATATATTTTTACGTAGGAAAAATACGTATTAAAAAACTTATATATATGGTAAATGACTTCTTATAGTTTTCTTTTAAAATGAATACTTAAAGATTTCGGTTTAAAACACGACCAATTTTCCTTAAGTTAGTTTAAATCGAATGATATTTTTCTGAAGGTTAGCATATGCCCTAAAATAATATTAACATAAAAACCAAAATAATACAAGTTCACTTTTGAAAAATACGTATTAAGGAAATTATATACATGGTAAGTGAATTCTTATAGTTTTCTTTTAAAATGAATACTTAAAGATTTCGGTTCAAAAAACGACCACTTTTCCTTAAGTTAGTTTAACTCGAATGGTATTTTTCTGAAGGTAAGCATATGCACTAAAACGCTATGACCATAAATGTTTAAATAATATATTTTTACGTAGGAAAAATACGTATTAAAAAACTTATATATATGGTAAATGAATTCTTATAGTTTTCTTTTAAAATGAATACTTAAAGATTTCGGTTCAAAAAACGACCAATTTTCCTTAAGTTAGTTTAACTCGAATGGTATTTTTCTGAAGGCAAGCATATGCACTAAAACGATATGATCATAAATGTTTAAGTAATATATTTTTACGTAGGAAAAATACGTATTAAAAAACTTATATATATGGTAAATGACTTCTTATAGTTTTCTTTTAAAATGAATACTTAAAGATTTCGGTTTAAAACACGACCAATTTTCCTTAAGTTAGTTTAAATCGAATGATATTTTTTTGAAGGTTAGCATATGCCCTAAAATAATATTAACATAAAAGCCAAAATAATATAAGTTCACTTTTGAAAAATACGTATTAAGGAAATTATATATATGGTAAGTGAATTCTTATAGTTTTCTTTTAAAATGAATACTTAAAGATTTCGGTTCAAAAAACGACCACTTTTCCTTAAGTTAGTTTAACTCGAATGGTATTTTTCTGAAGGTAAGCATATGCACTAAAACGCTATGACCATAAATGTTTAAATAATATATTTTTACGTAGGAAAATTACGTATTAAAAAACTTATATATATGGTAAATGAATTCTTATAGTTTTCTTTTAAAATGAATACTTAAAGATTTCGGTTCAAAAAACGACCAATTTTCCTTAAGTTAGTTTAACTCGAATGGTATTTTTCTGAAGGCAAGCATATGCACTAAAACGATATGATCATAAATGTTTAAGTAATATATTCTTACGTAGGAAAAATACGTATTAAAAAACTTATATATATGGTAAATGACTTCTTATAGTTTTCTTTTAAAATGAATACTTAAAGATTTCGGTTTAAAACACGACCAATTTTCCTTAAGTTAGTTTAAATCGAATGATATTTTTTTGAAGGTTAGCATATGCCCTAAAATAATATTAACATAAAAACCAAAATAATACAAGTTCACTTTTGAAAAATACGTATTAAGGAAATTATATATATGGTAAGTGAATTCTTATAGTTTTCTTTTAAAATGAATACTTAAAGATTTCGGTTCAAAAAACGACCACTTCTCCTGAAGTTAGTTTAACTCGAATGGTATTTTTCTAAAGGTAAGCATATGCACTAAAACGCTATGACCATAAATGTTTAAATAATATAACTTTAGGTAGAAAAAATACGTATTAAAAAACTTATATATATGGTAAGTGAATTCTTATAGTCTTCTTTTAAAAAGAGTACTTAAAGATTTCGGTTCAAAAAACGACCAATTTTCCTTAAGTTAGTTTAACTCGAATGGTATTTTTCTGAAGGAAAGCATATGCACTAAAACGATATGATCATAAATGTTTAAATAATATATTTTTACGTAGGAAAAATACGTATTAAAAAACTTATATATATGGTAAATGAATTCTTATAGTTTTCTTTTAAAATGAATACTTAAAGATTTCGGTTCAAAAAACGACCAATTTTCCTTAAGTTAGTTTAACTCGAATGGTATTTTTCTGAAGGCAAGCATATGCACTAAAACGATATGATCATAAATGTTTAAGTAATATATTTTTACGTAGGAAAAATACGTATTAAAAAACTTATATATATGGTAAATGACTTCTTATAGTTTTCTTTTAAAATGAATACTTAAAGATTTCGGTTTAAAACACGACCAATTTTCCTTAAGTTAGTTTAAATCGAATGATATTTTTTTGAAGGTTAGCATATGCCCTAAAATAATATTAACATAAAAGCCAAAATAATATAAGTTCACTTTTGAAAAATACGTATTAAGGAAATTATATATATGGTAAGTGAATTCTTATAGTTTTCTTTTAAAATGAATACTTAAAGATTTCGGTTCAAAAAACGACCACTTTTCCTTAAGTTAGTTTAACTCGAATGGTATTTTTCTGAAGGTAAGCATATGCACTAAAACGCTATGACCATAAATGTTTAAATAATATATTTTTACGTAGGAAAATTACGTATTAAAAAACTTATATATATGGTAAATGAATTCTTATAGTTTTCTTTTAAAATGAATACTTAAAGATTTCGGTTCAAAAAACGACCAATTTTCCTTAAGTTAGTTTAACTCGAATGGTATTTTTCTGAAGGCAAGCATATGCACTAAAACGATATGATCATAAATGTTTAAGTAATATATTCTTACGTAGGAAAAATACGTATTAAAAAACTTATATATATGGTAAATGACTTCTTATAGTTTTCTTTTAAAATGAATACTTAAAGATTTCGGTTTAAAACACGACCAATTTTCCTTAAGTTAGTTTAAATCGAATGATATTTTTTTGAAGGTTAGCATATGCCCTAAAATAATATTAACATAAAAACCAAAATAATACAAGTTCACTTTTGAAAAATACGTATTAAGGAAATTATATATATGGTAAGTGAATTCTTATAGTTTTCTTTTAAAATGAATACTTAAAGATTTCGGTTCAAAAAACGACCACTTCTCCTGAAGTTAGTTTAACTCGAATGGTATTTTTCTAAAGGTAAGCATATGCACTAAAACGCTATGACCATAAATGTTTAAATAATATAACTTTAGGTAGAAAAAATACGTATTAAAAAACTTATATATATGGTAAGTGAATTCTTATAGTCTTCTTTTAAAAAGAGTACTTAAAGATTTCGGTTCAAAAAACGACCAATTTTCCTTAAGTTAGTTTAACTCGAATGGTATTTTTCTGAAGGCAAGCATATGCACTAAAACGATATGATCATAAATGTTTAAGTAATATATTTTTACGTAGGAAAAATACGTATTAAAAAACTTATATATATGGTAAATGAATTCTTATAGTTTTCTTTTAAAATGAATACTTAAAGATTTCGGTTCAAAAAACGACCAATTTTCCTTAAGTTAGTTTAACTCGAATGGTATTTTTCTGAAGGCAAGCATATGCACTAAAACGATATGATCATAAATGTTTAAGTAATATATTTTTACGTAGGAAAAATACGTATTAAAAAACTTATATATATGGTAAATGACTTCTTATAGTTTTCTTTTAAAATGAATACTTAAAGATTTCGGTTTAAAACACGACCAATTTTCCTTAAGTTAGTTTAAATCGAATGATATTTTTCTGAAGGTTAGCATATGCCCTAAAATAATATTAACATAAAAGCCAAAATAATATAAGTTCACTTTTGAAAAATACGTATTAAGGAAATTATATATATGGTAAGTGAATTCTTATAGTTTTCTTTTAAAATGAATACTTAAAGATTTCGGTTCAAAAAACGACCACTTTTCCTTAAGTTAGTTTAACTCGAATGGTATTTTTCTGAAGGTAAGCATATGCACTAAAACGCTATGACCATAAATGTTTAAATAATATATTTTTACGTAGGAAAAATACGTATTAAAAAACTTATATATATGGTAAATGAATTCTTATAGTTTTCTTTTAAAATGAATACTTAAAGATTTCGGTTCAAAAAACGACCAATTTTCCTTAAGTTAGTTTAACTCGAATGGTATTTTTCTGAAGGCAAGCATATGCACTAAAACGATATGATCATAAATGTTTAAGTAATATATTTTTACGTAGGAAAAATACGTATTAAAAAACTTATATATATGGTAAATGACTTCTTATAGTTTTCTTTTAAAATGAATACTTAAAGATTTCGGTTTAAAACACGACCAATTTTCCTTAAGTTAGTTTAAATCGAATGATATTTTTCTGAAGGTTAGCATATGCCCTAAAATAATATTAACATAAAAGCCAAAATAATACAAGTTCACTTTTGAAAAATACGTATTAAGGAAATTATATACATGGTAAGTGAATTCTTATAGTTTTCTTTTAAAATGAATACTTAAAGATTTCGGTTCAAAAAACGACCACTTTTCCTTAAGTTAGTTTAACTCGAATGGTATTTTTCTGAAGGCAAGCATATGCACTAAAACGATATGATCATAAATGTTTAAGTAATATATTTTTACGTAGGAAAAATACGTATTAAAAAACTTATATATATGGTAAATGAATTCTTATAGTTTTCTTTTAAAATGAATACTTAAAGATTTCGGTTCAAAAAACGACCAATTTTCCTTAAGTTAGTTTAACTCGAATGGTATTTTTCTGAAGGCAAGCATATGCACTAAAACGATATGATCATAAATGTTTAAGTAATATATTTTTACGTAGGAAAAATACGTATTAAAAAACTTATATATATGGTAAATGACTTCTTATAGTTTTCTTTTAAAATGAATACTTAAAGATTTCGGTTCAAAAAACGACCAATTTTCCTTAAGTTAGTTTAACTCGAATGGTATTTTTCTGAAGGCAAGCATATGCACTAAAACGATATGATCATAAATGTTTAAGTAATATATTTTTACGTAGGAAAAATACGTATTAAAAAACTTATATATATGGTAAATGACTTCTTATAGTTTTCTTTTAAAATGAATACTTAAAGATTTCGGTTTAAAACACGACCAATTTTCCTTAAGTTAGTTTAAATCGAATGATATTTTTCTGAAGGTTAGCATATGCCCTAAAATAATATTAACATAAAAGCCAAAATAATACAAGTTCACTTTTGAAAAATACGTATTAAGGAAATTATATACATGGTAAGTGAATTCTTATAGTTTTCTTTTAAAATGAATACTTAAAGATTTCGGTTCAAAAAACGACCACTTTTCCTTAAGTTAGTTTAACTCGAATGGTATTTTTCTGAAGGCAAGCATATGCACTAAAACGATATGATCATAAATGTTTAAGTAATATATTTTTACGTAGGAAAAATACGTATTAAAAAACTTATATATATGGTAAATGACTTCTTATAGTTTTCTTTTAAAATGAATACTTAAAGATTTCGGTTTAAAACACGACCAATTTTCCTTAAGTTAGTTTAAATCGAATGATATTTTTCTGAAGGTTAGCATATGCCCTAAAATAATATTAACATAAAAGCCAAAATAATACAAGTTCACTTTTGAAAAATACGTATTAAGGAAATTATATACATGGTAAGTGAATTCTTATAGTTTTCTTTTAAAATGAATACTTAAAGATTTCGGTTCAAAAAACGACCACTTTTCCTTAAGTTAGTTTAACTCGAATGGTATTTTTCTGAAGGTAAGCATATGCACTAAAACGCTATGACCATAAATGTTTAAATAATATATTTTTACGTAGGAAAAATACGTATTAAAAAACTTATATATATGGTAAATGAATTCTTATAGTTTTCTTTTAAAATGAATACTTAAAGATTTCGGTTCAAAAAACGACCAATTTTCCTTAAGTTAGTTTAACTCGAATGGTATTTTTCTGAAGGCAAGCATATGCACTAAAACGATATGATCATAAATGTTTAAGTAATATATTTTTACGTAGGAAAAATACGTATTAAAAAACTTATATATATGGTAAATGACTTCTTATAGTTTTCTTTTAAAATGAATACTTAAAGATTTCGGTTTAAAACACGACCAATTTTCCTTAAGTTAGTTTAAATCGAATGATATTTTTCTGAAGGTTAGCATATGCCCTAAAATAATATTAACATAAAAGCCAAAATAATACAAGTTCACTTTTGAAAAATACGTATTAAGGAAATTATATACATGGTAAGTGAATTCTTATAGTTTTCTTTTAAAATGAATACTTAAAGATTTCGGTTCAAAAAACGACCACTTTTCCTTAAGTTAGTTTAACTCGAATGGTATTTTTCTGAAGGTAAGCATATGCACTAAAACGCTATGACCATAAATGTTTAAATAATATATTTTTACGTAGGAAAAATACGTATTAAAAAACTTATATATATGGTAAATGACTTCTTATAGTTTTCTTTTAAAATGAATACTTAAAGATTTCGGTTTAAAACACGACCAATTTTCCTTAAGTTAGTTTAAATCGAATGATATTTTTCTGAAGGTTAGCATATGCCCTAAAATAATATTAACATAAAAGCCAAAATAATATAAGTTCACTTTTGAAAAATACGTATTAAGGAAATTATATATATGGTAAGTGAATTCTTATAGTTTTCTTTTAAAATGAATACTTAAAGATTTCGGTTCAAAAAACGACCACTTTTCCTTAAGTTAGTTTAACTCGAATGGTATTTTTCTGAAGGTAAGCATATGCACTAAAACGCTATGACCATAAATGTTTAAATAATATATTTTTACGTAGGAAAAATACGTATTAAAAAACTTATATATATGGTAAATGAATTCTTATAGTTTTCTTTTAAAATGAATACTTAAAGATTTCGGTTCAAAAAACGACCAATTTTCCTTAAGTTAGTTTAACTCGAATGGTATTTTTCTGAAGGCAAGCATATGCACTAAAACGATATGATCATAAATGTTTAAGTAATATATTTTTACGTAGGAAAAATACGTATTAAAAAACTTATATATATGGTAAATGAATTCTTATAGTTTTCTTTTAAAATGAATACTTAAAGATTTCGGTTCAAAAAACGACCAATTTTCCTTAAGTTAGTTTAACTCGAATGGTATTTTTCTGAAGGCAAGCATATGCACTAAAACGATATGATCATAAATGTTTAAGTAATATATTTTTACGTAGGAAAAATACGTATTAAAAAACTTATATATATGGTAAATGACTTCTTATAGTTTTCTTTTAAAATGAATACTTAAAGATTTCGGTTTAAAACACGACCAATTTTCCTTAAGTTAGTTTAAATCGAATGATATTTTTCTGAAGGTTAGCATATGCCCTAAAATAATATTAACATAAAAGCCAAAATAATATAAGTTCACTTTTGAAAAATACGTATTAAGGAAATTATATATATGGTAAGTGAATTCTTATAGTTTTCTTTTAAAATGAATACTTAAAGATTTCGGTTCAAAAAACGACCACTTTTCCTTAAGTTAGTTTAACTCGAATGGTATTTTTCTGAAGGTAAGCATATGCACTAAAACGCTATGACCATAAATGTTTAAATAATATATTTTTACGTAGGAAAAATACGTATTAAAAAACTTATATATATGGTAAATGAATTCTTATAGTTTTCTTTTAAAATGAATACTTAAAGATTTCGGTTCAAAAAACGACCAATTTTCCTTAAGTTAGTTTAACTCGAATGGTATTTTTCTGAAGGCAAGCATATGCACTAAAACGATATGATCATAAATGTTTAAGTAATATATTTTTACGTAGGAAAAATACGTATTAAAAAACTTATATATATGGTAAATGACTTCTTATAGTTTTCTTTTAAAATGAATACTTAAAGATTTCGGTTTAAAACACGACCAATTTTCCTTAAGTTAGTTTAAATCGAATGATATTTTTCTGAAGGTTAGCATATGCCCTAAAATAATATTAACATAAAAGCCAAAATAATACAAGTTCACTTTTGAAAAATACGTATTAAGGAAATTATATACATGGTAAGTGAATTCTTATAGTTTTCTTTTAAAATGAATACTTAAAGATTTCGGTTCAAAAAACGACCAATTTTCCTTAAGTTAGTTTAACTCGAATGGTATTTTTCTGAAGGCAAGCATATGCACTAAAACGATATGATCATAAATGTTTAAGTAATATATTTTTACGTAGGAAAAATACGTATTAAAAAACTTATATATATGGTAAATGACTTCTTATAGTTTTCTTTTAAAATGAATACTTAAAGATTTCGGTTTAAAACACGACCAATTTTCCTTAAGTTAGTTTAAATCGAATGATATTTTTCTGAAGGTTAGCATATGCCCTAAAATAATATTAACATAAAAGCCAAAATAATACAAGTTCACTTTTGAAAAATACGTATTAAGGAAATTATATACATGGTAAGTGAATTCTTATAGTTTTCTTTTAAAATGAATACTTAAAGATTTCGGTTCAAAAAACGACCACTTTTCCTTAAGTTAGTTTAACTCGAATGGTATTTTTCTGAAGGTAAGCATATGCACTAAAACGCTATGACCATAAATGTTTAAATAATATATTTTTACGTAGGAAAATTACGTATTAAAAAACTTATATATATGGTAAATGAATTCTTATAGTTTTCTTTTAAAATGAATACTTAAAGATTTCGGTTCAAAAAACGACCAATTTTCCTTAAGTTAGTTTAACTCGAATGGTATTTTTCTGAAGGAAAGCATATGCACTAAAACGATATGATCATAAATGTTTAAGTAATATATTCTTACGTAGGAAAAATACGTATTAAAAAACTTATATATATGGTAAATGACTTCTTATAGTTTTCTTTTAAAATGAATACTTAAAGATTTCGGTTTAAAACACGACCAATTTTCCTTAAGTTAGTTTAAATCGAATGATATTTTTTTGAAGGTTAGCATATGCCCTAAAATAATATTAACATAAAAACCAAAATAATACAAGTTCACTTTTGAAAAATACGTATTAAGGAAATTATAATATATACATGGTAAGTGAATTCTTATAGTTTTCTTTTAAAATGAATACTTAAAGATTTCGGTTCAAAAAACGACCACTTTTCCTTAAGTTAGTTTAACTCGAATGGTATTTTTCTGAAGGTAAGCATATGCACTAAAACGCTATGACCATAAATGTTTAAATAATATATTTTTACGTAGGAAAATTACGTATTAAAAAACTTATATATATGGCAAATGAATTCTTATAGTTTTCTTTTAAAATGAATACTTAAAGATTTCGGTTCAAAAAACGACCACTTTTCCTTAAGTTAGCTTAACTCGACTGGTATATTTCTGAAGGTAAGCATATGCACTAAGATAATATTTACATAAAAGTCAAAATAATATAACCTTGGTTTGGAAAAATACGTAATAAAGACTTATATATATGGTAAGTGAATTCTTATAGTTTTCTCTTAAAATGAATACTTAAAGATTTCGGTTCAAAAAACGACCACTTTTCCTTAAGTTAGTTAAACTCGAATGGTATTTTTCTGATGGTAAGCATATGCACTAAAACAATATGACCATAAATGTTTAAATAATATAACTTTAGGTAGGAAAAATACGTATTAAAAAACTTATATATATGGTAAGTGAATTCTTATAGTTTTCTTTTAAAATGAATACTTAAAGATTTCGGTTCAAAAAACGACCAATTTTCCTTAAGTTAGTTTAACTCGAATGGTATTTTTCTGAAGGCAAGCATATGCACTAAAACGATGTGACCATAAATGTTTAAATAATATATTTTTACGTGGGAAAAATACGTATTAAAAAACTTATATATATGGTAAATGAATTCTTATAGTTTTCTTTTAAAATGAATACTTAAAGATTTCGGTTCAAAAAACGACCACTTTTCCTTAAGTTAGTTTAACTCGAACGGTATTTTTCTGAAGGTAAGCATATGCACTAAAACGCTATGACCATAAATGTTTAAATAATATATTTTTACGTAGGAAAAATACGTATTAAAAAACTTATATATATGGTAAATGAATTCTTATAGTTTTCTTTTAAAATGAATACTTAAAGATTTCGGTTCAAAAAACGACCAATTTTCCTTAAGTTAGTTTAACTCGAATGGTATTTTTCTGAAGGCAAGCATATGCACTAAAACGATATGATCATAAATGTTTAAGTAATATATTTTTACGTAGGAAAAATACGTATTAAAAAACTTATATATATGGTAAATGACTTCTTATAGTTTTCTTTTAAAATGAATACTTAAAGATTTCGGTTTAAAACACGACCAATTTTCCTTAATATAGTTTAAATCGAATGATATTTTTCTGAAGGTTAGCATATGCCCTAAAATAATATTAACATAAAAACCAAAATAATACAAGTTCACTTTTGAAAAATACGTATTAAGGAAATTATATACATGGTAAGTGAATTCTTATAGTTTTCTTTTAAAATGAATACTTAAAGATTTCGGTTCAAAAAACGACCACTTTTCCTTAAGTTAGTTTAACTCGAATGGTATTTTTCTGAAGGTAAGCATATGCACTAAAACGCTATGACCATAAATGTTTAAATAATATATTTTTACGTAGGAAAATTACGTATTAAAAAACTTATATATATGGTAAGTGAATTTTTATAGTTTTCTTTTAAAAAGAGTACTTAAAGATTTCGGTTTAAAACATGACCAATTTTCCTTAAGCTAGTTTAAATCGAATGATATATTTCTGAAGGCTAGCATATGCCCTAAAATAATATTAACATAAAAGCCAAAATAATATAAGTTCACTTTTGAAAAATACGTATTAAGGAAATTATATATATAGTATGGTAAGTGAATACTTATAGTTTTCTTTTAAAATGAATACTTAAAGATTTCGGTTCAAAAAACGACCAATTTTCCTTAATTTAGTTTAACTCGAATAGTATTTTTCTGAAGGCAAGCATATGCACTAAAACGATGTGACCATAAATGTTTAAATAATATATTTTTACGTGGGAAAAATACGTATTAAAAAACTTATATATATGGTAAATGAATTCTTATAGTTTTCTTTTAAAATGAATACTTAAAGATTTCGGTTCAAAAAACGACCACTTCTCCTTAAGTTAGTTTAACTCGAATGGTATTTTTCTGAAGGTAAGCATATGCACTAAAACGCTATGACCATAAATGTTTAAATAATATAACTTTAGGTAGAAAAAATACGTATTAAAGAACTTATATATATGGTAAGTGAATTCTTATAGTCTTCTTTTAAAAAGAGTACTTAAAGATTTCGGTTCAAAAAACGACCAATTTTCCTTAAGATAGTTTAAATCGAATGATATATTTCTGAAGGTTAGCATATGCCCTAAAATAATATTAACATAAAAGCCAAAATAATATAAGTTCACTTTTGAAAAATACGTATTAAGGAAATTATATATATGGTAAGTGAATTCTTATAGTTTTCTTTTAAAATGAATACTTAAAGATTTCGGTTCAAAAAACGACCACTTTTCCTTAAGTTAGTTTAACTTGAATGGTATTTTTCTGAAGGTAAGCATATGCACTAAAACGCTATAACCATAAATGTTTAAATAATATATTTTTACGTAGGAAAAATACGTATTAAAAAACTTATATATATGGTAAATGAATTCTTATAGTTTTCTTTTAAAATGAATACTTAAAGATTTCGGTTCAAAAAACGACCAATTTTCCTTAAGTTAGTTTAACTCGAATGGTATTTTTCTGAAGGCAAGCATATGCACTAAAACAATATGACCATAAATGTTTAAGTAATATATTTTTACGTAGGAAAAATACGTATTAAAGAACTTATATATATGGTAAGTGAATTCTTATAGTTTTCTTTTAAAAAGAGTACTTAAAGATTTCGGTTCAAAAAACGACCAATTTTCCTTAAGTAAGTTTAACTCAAATGGTATTTTTCTAAAGGTAAGCATATGCACTAAAACGCTATGACCATAAATGTTTAAATAATATAACTTTAGGTAGGAAAAATACGTATTAAAAAACTTATATATATGGTAAGTGAATTCTTAGAGTCTTCTTTTAAAAAGAGTACTTAAAGATTTCGGTTCAAAAAATGGCCAATTTTCCTTAAGATAGTTTAAATCGAATGAGATATTTCTGAAGGTTAGCATATGCCCTAAAATAATATTAACATAAAAGCCAAAATAATATAAGTTCACTTTTGAAAAATACGTATTAAGGAAATTATATATATGGTAAGTGAATTCTTATAGCTTTCTTTTAATATGAATACTTAAAGATTTCGGTTCAAAAAACGACCACTTTTCCTTAAGTAAGTTTAACTTGAATGGTATTTTTCTGAAGGTAAGCATATGCACTAAAACGCTATGACCATAAATGTTTAAATAATGTATTTTTACGTAGGAAAAATACGTATTAAAAAACTTATATATATGGTAAGTGAATTCTTATAGTTTTCTTTTAAAATGAATACTTAAAGATTTCGGTTCAAAAAACGACCACTTTTCCTTAAGTTAGTTTAACTTGAATGGGATTTTTCTGAAGGTTAGCATATGCACTAAAACGCTATGACCATAAATGTTTAAATAATGTATTTTTACGTAGGAAAAATACGTATTAAAAAACTTATATATATGGTAAGTGAATTCTTATAGTTTTCTTTTAAAATGAATACTTAAAGATTTCGGTTCAAAAAACGACCACTTTTCCTTAAGTTAGTTTAACTTGAATGGTATTTTTCTGAAGGTAAGCATATGCACTAAAACGCTATGACCATAAATGTTTAAATAATATATTTTTATGTAGGAAAAATACGTATTAAAAAACTTATATATATGGTAAGTGAATTCTTATAGTCTTCTTTTAAAAAGAATACTTAAAGATTTCGGTTCAAAAAACGACCAATTTTCCTTAAGATAGTTTAAATCGAATGATATATTTCTGAAGGTTAGCATATGCCCTAAAATAATATCAACATAAAAGCCAAAATAATATAAGTTCAATTTTGAAAAATACGTATTAAGGAAATTATATATATGGTAAGTGAATTCTTATAGTTTTCTTTTAAAATGAATACTTAAAGATTTCGGTTCAAAAAACGACCACTTCTCCTGAAGTTAGTTTAACTCGAATGGTATTTTTCTAAAGGTAAGCATATGCACTAAAACGCTATGACCATAAATGTTTAAATAATATAACTTTAGGTAGAAAAAATACGTATTAAAAAACTTATATATATGGTAAGTGAATTCTTATAGTCTTCTTTTAAAAAGAGTACTTAAAGATTTCGGTTCAAAAAACGTCCAATTTTCCTTAAGATAGTTTAAATCGAATGATATATTTCTGAAGGTTAGCATATGCCCTAAAATAATATTAACATAAAAGCCAAAATAATATAAGTTCACTTTTGAAAAATACGTATTAAGGAAATTATATATATGGTAAGTGAATTCTTATAGTTTTCTTTTAAAATGAATACTTAAAGATTTCGGTTCAAAAAACGACCAATTTTCCTTAAGTTAGTTTAACTCGAATGGTATTTTTCTGAAGGCAAGCATATGCACTAAAACGATGTGACCATAAATGTTTAAATAACATATTTTTACGTGGGAAAAATATGTATTAAAAAACTTATATATATGGTAAATGAATTCTTATAGTTTTCTTTTAAAATGAATACTTAAAGATTTCGGTTCAAAAAACGACCACTTTTCCTTAAGTTAGTTTAACTCGAATGGTATTTTTCTGAAGGTAAGCATATGCACTAAAACGCTATGACCATAAATGTTTAAATAATATATTTTTACGTAGGAAAATTACGTATTAAAAAACTTATATATATGGTAAGTGAATTTTTATAGTTTTCTTTTAAAAAGAGTACTTAAAGATTTCGGTTTAAAACATGACCAATTTTCCTTAAGCTAGTTTAAATCGAATGATATATTTCTGAAGGCTAGCATATGCCCTAAAATAATATTAACATAAAAGCCAAAATAATATAAGTTCACTTTTGAAAAATACGTATTAAGGAAATTATATATATAGTATGGTAAGTGAATACTTATAGTTTTCTTTTAAAATGAATACTTAAAGATTTCGGTTCAAAAAACGACCAATTTTCCTTAATTTAGTTTAACTCGAATAGTATTTTTCTGAAGGCAAGCATATGCACTAAAACGATGTGACCATAAATGTTTAAATAATATATTTTTACGTGGGAAAAGTACGTATTAAAAAACTTATATATATGGTAAATGAATTCTTATAGTTTTCTTTTAAAATGAATACTTAAAGATTTCGGTTCAAAAAACGACCACTTCTCCTTAAGTTAGTTTAACTCGAATGGTATTTTTCTGAAGGTAAGCATATGCACTAAAACGCTATGACCATAAATGTTTAAATAATATAACTTTAGGTAGAAAAAATACGTATTAAAGAACTTATATATATGGTAAGTGAATTCTTATAGTCTTCTTTTAAAAAGAGTACTTAAAGATTTCGGTTCAAAAAACGACCAATTTTCCTTAAGATAGTTTAAATCGAATGATATATTTCTGAAGGTTAGCATATGCCCTAAAATAATATTAACATAAAAGCCAAAATAATATAAGTTCACTTTGAAAAATACGTATTAAGGAAATTATATATATGGTAAGTGAATTCTTATAGTTTTCTTTTAAAATGAATACTTAAAGATTTCGGTTCAAAAAACGACCACTTTTCCTTAAGTTAGTTTAACTTGAATGGTATTTTTCTGAAGGTAAGCATATGCACTAAAACGCTATGACCATAAATGTTTAAATAATATATTTTTACGTAGGAAAAATACGTATTAAAAAATTTATATATATGGTAAATGAATTCTTATAGTTTTCTTTTAAAATGAATACTTAAAGATTTCGGTTCAAAAAACGACCAATTTTCCTTAAGTTAGTTTAACTCGAATGGTATTTTTCTGAAGGCAAGCATATGCACTAAAACAATATGACCATAAATGTTTAAGTAATATATTTTTACGTAGGAAAAATACGTATTAAAGAACTTATATATATGGTAAGTGAATTCTTATAGTTTTCTTTTAAAAAGAGTACTTAAAGATTTCGGTTCAAAAAACGACCAATTTTCCTTAAGTAAGTTTAACTCAAATGGTATTTTTCTAAAGGTAAGCATATGCACTAAAACGCTATGACCATAAATGTTTAAATAATATAACTTTAGGTAGGAAAAATACGTATTAAAAAACTTATATATATGGTAAGTGAATTCTTAGAGTCTTCTTTTAAAAAGAGTACTTAAAGATTTCGGTTCAAAAAATGGCCAATTTTCCTTAAGATAGTTTAAATCGAATGAGATATTTCTGAAGGTTAGCATATGCCCTAAAATAATATTAACATAAAAGCCAAAATAATATAAGTTCACTTTTGAAAAATACGTATTAAGGAAATTATATATATGGTAAGTGAATTCTTATAGCTTTCTTTTAATATGAATACTTAAAGATTTCGGTTCAAAAAACGACCACTTTTCCTTAAGTAAGTTTAACTTGAATGGTATTTTTCTGAAGGTAAGCATATGCACTAAAACGCTATGACCATAAATGTTTAAATAATGTATTTTTACGTAGGAAAAATACGTATTAAAAAACTTATATATATGGTAAGTGAATTCTTATAGTTTTCTTTTAAAATGAATACTTAAAGATTTCGGTTCAAAAAACGACCACTTTTCCTTAAGTTAGTTTAACTTGAATGGGATTTTTCTGAAGGTTAGCATATGCACTAAAACGCTATGACCATAAATGTTTAAATAATGTATTTTTACGTAGGAAAAATACGTATTAAAAAACTTATATATATGGTAAGTGAATTCTTATAGTTTTCTTTTAAAATGAATACTTAAAGATTTCGGTTCAAAAAACGACCACTTTTCCTTAAGTTAGTTTAACTTGAATGGTATTTTTCTGAAGGTAAGCATATGCACTAAAACGCTATGACCATAAATGTTTAAATAATATATTTTTATGTAGGAAAAATACGTATTAAAAAACTTATATATATGGTAAGTGAATTCTTATAGTCTTCTTTTAAAAAGAATACTTAAAGATTTCGGTTCAAAAAACGACCAATTTTCCTTAAGATAGTTTAAATCGAATGATATATTTCTGAAGGTTAGCATATGCCCTAAAATAATATCAACATAAAAGCCAAAATAATATAAGTTCAATTTTGAAAAATACGTATTAAGGAAATTATATATATGGTAAGTGAATTCTTATAGTTTTCTTTTAAAATGAATACTTAAAGATTTCGGTTCAAAAAACGACCACTTCTCCTGAAGTTAGTTTAACTCGAATGGTATTTTTCTAAAGGTAAGCATATGCACTAAAACGCTATGACCATAAATGTTTAAATAATATAACTTTAGGTAGAAAAAATACGTATTAAAAAACTTATATATATGGTAAGTGAATTCTTATAGTCTTCTTTTAAAAAGAGTACTTAAAGATTTCGGTTCAAAAAACGACCAATTTTCCTTAAGATAGTTTAAATCGAATGATATATTTCTGAAGGTTAGCATATGCCCTAAAATAATATTAACATAAAAGCCAAAATAATATAAGTTCACTTTTGAAAAATACGTATTAAGGAAATTATATATATGGTAAGTGAATTCTTATAGTTTTCTTTTAAAATGAATACTTAAAGATTTCGGTTCAAAAAACGACCAATTTTCCTTAAGTTAGTTTAACTCGAATGGTATTTTTCTGAAGGCAAGCATATGCACTAAAACGATGTGACCATAAATGTTTAAATAACATATTTTTACGTGGGAAAAATATGTATTAAAAAACTTATATATATGGTAAATGAATTCTTATAGTTTTCTTTTAAAATGAATACTTAAAGATTTCGGTTCAAAAAACGACCACTTTTCCTTAAGTTAGTTTAACTCGAATGGTATTTTTCTGAAGGTAAGCATATGCACTAAAATGCTATGACCATAAATGTTTAATTAATATAACTTTAGGTAGGAAAAATACGTATTAAAAAACTTATATATATTGTAAGTGAATTCTTATAGTCTTCTTTTAAAAAGAGTACTTAAAGATTTCGGTTCAAAAAACGACCAATTTTCCTTAAGATAGTTTAAATCGAATGATATATTTCTGAAGGTTAGCATATGCCCTAAAATAATATTAACATAAAAGCCAAAATAATATAAGTTCACTTTTGAAAAATACGAATTAAGGAAATTCTATATATGGTAAGTGAATTCTTATAGATTTCTCTTAAAATGAATACTTAAAGATTTCGGTTCAAAAAACGACCACTTTTCCTTAAGTTAGCTTAATTCGACTGGTATATATCTGAAGGAAAGCGTATGCACTAAGATAATATTTACATAAAAGTCAAAATAATATAACCTTGGTTTGGAAAAATACGTATTAAAAAACTTATATATATGGTAAGTGAATTCTTATAGTTTTCTCTTAAAATGAATACTTAAAGATTTCGGTTCAAAAAACGACCACTTTTCCTTAAGTTAGTTTAAATCGAATGGTATTTTTCTGAAGGCAAGCATATGCACTAAAACGATGTGACCATAAATGTTTAAATAACATATTTTTACGTGGGAAAAATATGTATTAAAAAACTTATATATATGGTAAATGAATTCTTATAGTTTTCTTTTAAAATGAATACTTAAAGATTTCGGTTCAAAAAACGACCACTTTTCCTTAAGTTAGTTTAACTCGAATGGTATTTTTCTGAAGGTAAGCATATGCACTAAAATGCTATGACCATAAATGTTTAAATAATATAACTTTAGGTAGGAAAAATACGTATTAAAAAACTTATATATATTGTAAGTGAATTCTTATAGTCTTCTTTTAAAAAGAGTACTTAAAGATTTCGGTTCAAAAAACGACCAATTTTCCTTAAGATAGTTTAAATCGAATGATATATTTCTGAAGGTTAGCATATGCCCTAAAATAATATTAACATAAAAGCCAAAATAATATAAGTTCACTTTTGAAAAATACGAATTAAGGAAATTCTATATATGGTAAGTGAATTCTTATAGATTTCTCTTAAAATGAATACTTAAAGATTTCGGTTCAAAAAACGACCACTTTTCCTTAAGTTAGCTTAATTCGACTGGTATATATCTGAAGGAAAGCGTATGCACTAAGATAATATTTACATAAAAGTCAAAATAATATAACCTTGGTTTGGAAAAATACGTATTAAAAAACTTATATATATGGTAAGTGAATTCTTATAGTTTTCTCTTAAAATGAATACTTAAAGATTTCGGTTCAAAAAACGACCACTTTTCCTTAAGTTAGTTTAAATCGAATGATATATTTCTGAAGGTTAGCATATGCCCTAAAATAATATTAACATAAAAGCCAAAATAATATAAGTTCACTTTTGAAAAATACGTATTAAGGAAATTATATATATGGTAAGTGAATTCTTATAGTTTTCTTTTAAAATGAATACTTAAAGATTTCGGTTCAAAAAACGACCACTTTTCCTTAAGTTAGTTTAACTCGAATGGTATTTTTCTGAAGGTAAGCATATGCACTAAAACGCTATGACCATAAATGTTTAAATAATATAACTTTAGGTAGGAAAAATACGTATTAAAAAACTTATATATATGGTAAGTGAATTCTTATAGTCTTCTTTTAAAAAGAGTACTTAAAGATTTCGGTTCAAAAAACGACCAATTTTCCTTAAGATAGTTTAAATCGAATGATACTTTTCTGAAGGTTATCATATGCCATAAAATAATATTAACATAAAAGCCAAAATAATATAAGTTCACTTTTGAAAAATGCGTATTAAGGAAATTATATATATGGTAAGTGAATTCTTATAGTTTTCTTTTAATATGAATACTTAAAGATTTCGGTTCAAAAAACGACCACTTTTCCTTAAGTAAGTTTAACTTGAATGATATTTTTCTGACAGTAAGCATATGCACTAAAATACTATGACCATAAATGTTTAAATAATGTATTTTTACGTAGGAAAAATACGTATTAAAAAACTTATATATATGGTAAGTGAATTCTTATAGTTTTCTTTTAAAATGAATACTTAAAGATTTCGGTTCAAAAAACGACCACTTTTCCTTAAGTTAGTTTAACTTGAATGGTATTTTTCTGAAGGTTAGCATATGCACTAAAACGCTATGACCATAAATGTTTAAATAATGTATTTTTACGTAGGAAAAATACGTATTAAAAAACTTATATATATGGTAAGTGAATTCTTATAGTTTTCTTTTAAAATGAATACTTAAAGATTTCGGTTAAAAAAACGACCACTTTTCCTTAAGTAAGTTTAACTTGAATGGTATTTTTCTGAAGGTAAGCATATGCACTAAAACGCTATGACCATAAATGTTTAAATAATATATTTTTATGTAGGAAAAATACGTATTAAAAAACTTATATATATGGTAAGTGAATTCTTATAGTCTTCTTTTAAAAAGAGTACTTAAAGATTTCGGTTCAAAAAACGACCAATTTTCCTTAAGATAGTTTAAATCGAATGATATATTTCTGAAGGTTAGCATATGCCCTAAAATAATATTAACATAAAAGCCAAAATAATATAAGTTCACTTTTGAAAAATACGTATTAAGGAAATTATATATATGGTAAGTGAATTCTTATAGTTTTCTTTTAAAATGAATACTTAAAGATTTCGGTTCAAAAAACGACCACTTCTCCTTAAGTTAGTTTAACTCGAATGGTATTTTTCTGAAGGTAAGCATATGCACTAAAACGCTATGACCATAAATGTTTAAATAATATAACTTTAGGTAGAAAAAATACGTATTAAAAAACTTATATATATGGTAAGTGAATTCTTATAGTCTTCTTTTAAAAAGAGTACTTAAAGATTTCGGTTCAAAAAACGACCAATTTTCCTTAAGATAGTTTAAATCGAATGATATATTTCTGAAGGTTAGCATATGCCCTAAAATAATATTAACATAAAAGCCAAAATAATATAAGTTCACTTTTGAAAAATACGTATTAAGGAAATTATATATATGGTAAGTGAATTCTTATAGTTTTCTTTTAAAATGAATACTTAAAGATTTCGGTTCAAAAAACGACCAATTTTCCTTAAGTTAGTTTAACTCGAATGGTATTTTTCTGAAGGCAAGCATATGCACTAAAACGATGTGACCATAAATGTTTAAATAATATATTTTTACGTGGGGAAAATACGTATTAAAAAACTTATATATATGGTAAATGAATTCTTATAGTTTACTTTTAAAATGAATACTTAAAGATTTCGGTTCAAAAAACGACCAATTTTCCTTAAGTTAGTTTAACTCGAATGGTATTTTTCTGAAGGCAAGCATATGCACTAAAACGATATGACCATAAATGTTTAAGTAATATATTTTTACGTAGGAAAAATACGTATTAAAGAACTTATATATATGGTAAGTGAATTCTTATAGTTTTCTTTTAAAATGAATACTTAAAAATTTCGGTTCAAAAAACGACCACTTTTCCTTAAGTTAGTTTAACTTGAATGGTATTTTTCTGAAGGTTAGCATATGCACTAAAACGCTATGGCCATAAATGTTTAAATAATGTATTTTTACGTAGGAAAAATACGTATTAAAAAACTTATATATATGGTAAGTGAATTCTTATAGTTTTCTTTTAAAATGAATACTTAAAGATTTCGGTTCAAAAAACGACCACTTTTCCTTAAGTTAGTTTAACTTGAATGGTATTTTTCTGAAGGTAAGCATATGCACTAAAACGCTATGACCATAAATGTTTAAATAATATATTTTTATGTAGGAAAAATACGTATTAAAAAACTTATATATATGGTAAGTGAATTCTTATAGTCTTCTTTTAAAAAGAGTACTTAAAGATTTCGGTTCAAAAAACGACCAATTTTCCTTAAGATAGTTTAAATCGAATGATATATTTCTGAAGGTTAGCATATGCCCTAAAATAATATTAACATAAAAGCCAAAATAATATAAGTTCACTTTTGAAAAATACGTATTAAGGAAATTATATATATGGTAAGTGAATTCTTATAGTTTTCTTTTAAAATGAATACTTAAAGATTTCGGTTCAAAAAACGACCACTTCTCCTTAAGTTAGTTTAACTCGAATGGTATTTTTCTGAAGGTAAGCATATGCACTAAAACGCTATGACCATAAATGTTTAAATAATATAACTTTAGGTAGAAAAAATACGTATTAAAAAACTTATATATATGGTAAGTGAATTCTTATAGTCTTCTTTTAAAAAGAGTACTTAAAGATTTCGGTTCAAAAAACGACCAATTTTCCTTAGGATAGTTTTAATCGAATGATATATTTCTGAAGGTTAGCATATGCCCTAAAATTATATTAACATAAAAGCCAAAATAATATAAGTTCACTTTTGAAAAATACGTATTAAGGAAATTATATATATGGTAAGTGAATTCTTATAGTTTTCTTTTAAAATGAATACTTAAAGATTTCGGTTCAAAAAACGACCAATTTTCCTTAAGTTAGTTTAACTCGAATGGTATTTTTCTGAAGGCAAGCATATGCACTAAAACGATGTGACCATAAATGTTTAAATAATATATTTTTACGTAGGAAAAATACGTATTAAAAAACTTATATATATGGTAAATGAATTCTTATAGTTTACTTTTAAAATGAATACTTAAAGATTTCGGTTCAAAAAACGACCAATTTTCCTTAAGTTAGTTTAACTCGAATGGTATTTTTCTGAAGGCAAGCATATGCACTAAAACGATGTGACCATAAATGTTTAAATAATATATTTTTACGTAGGAAAAATACGTATTAAAGAACTTATATATATGGTAAGTGAATTCTTATAGTTTTCTTTTAAAAAGAGTACTTAAAGATTTCGGTTCAAAAAACGACCAATTTTCCTTAAGATAGTTTAAATCGAATGATATATTTCTGAAGGTTAGCATATGCCCTAAAATAATATTAACATAAAAGCCAAAATAATATAAGTTCACTTTTGAAAAATACGTATTAAGGAAATTATATATATGGTAAGTGAATTCTTATAGTTTTCTTTTAAAATGAATACTTAAAGATTTCGGTTCAAAAAACGACCACTTTTCCTTAAGTTAGTTTAACTCGAATGGTATTTTTCTGAAGGCAAGCATATGCACTAAAACGATGTGACCATAAATGTTTAAATAATATATTTTTACGTGGGGAAAATACGTATTAAAAAACTTATATATATGGTAAATGAATTCTTATAGTTTACTTTAAAAATGAATACTTAAAGATTTCGGTTCAAAAAACGACCAATTTTCCTTAAGTTAGTTTAACTCGAATGGTATTTTTCTGAAGGCAAGCATATGCACTAAAACGATATGACCATAAATGTTTAAGTAATATATTTTTACGTAGGAAAAATACGTATTAAAGAACTTATATATATGGTAAGTGAATTCTTATAGTTTTCTTTTAAAATGAATACTTAAAAATTTCGGTTCAAAAAACGACCACTTTTCCTTAAGTTAGTTTAACTTGAATGGTATTTTTCTGAAGGTTAGCATATGCACTAAAACGCTATGGCCATAAATGTTTAAATAATGTATTTTTACGTAGGAAAAATACGTATTAAAAAACTTATATATATGGTAAGTGAATTCTTATAGTTTTCTTTTAAAATGAATACTTAAAGATTTCGGTTCAAAAAACGACCACTTTTCCTTAAGTTAGTTTAACTTGAATGGTATTTTTCTGAAGGTAAGCATATGCACTAAAACGCTATGACCATAAATGTTTAAATAATATATTTTTATGTAGGAAAAATACGTATTAAAAAACTTATATATATGGTAAGTGAATTCTTATAGTCTTCTTTTAAAAAGAGTACTTAAAGATTTCGGTTCAAAAAACGACCAATTTTCCTTAAGATAGTTTAAATCGAATGATATATTTCTGAAGGTTAGCATATGCCCTAAAATAATATTAACATAAAAGCCAAAATAATATAAGTTCACTTTTGAAAAATACGTATTAAGGAAATTATATATATGGTAAGTGAATTCTTATAGTTTTCTTTTAAAATGAATACTTAAAGATTTCGGTTCAAAAAACGACCACTTCTCCTTAAGTTAGTTTAACTCGAATGGTATTTTTCTGAAGGTAAGCATATGCACTAAAACGCTATGACCATAAATGTTTAAATAATATAACTTTAGGTAGAAAAAATACGTATTAAAAAACTTATATATATGGTAAGTGAATTCTTATAGTCTTCTTTTAAAAAGAGTACTTAAAGATTTCGGTTCAAAAAACGACCAATTTTCCTTAGGATAGTTTTAATCGAATGATATATTTCTGAAGGTTAGCATATGCCCTAAAATTATATTAACATAAAAGCCAAAATAATATAAGTTCACTTTTGAAAAATACGTATTAAGGAAATTATATATATGGTAAGTGAATTCTTATAGTTTTCTTTTAAAATGAATACTTAAAGATTTCGGTTCAAAAAACGACCAATTTTCCTTAAGTTAGTTTAACTCGAATGGTATTTTTCTGAAGGCAAGCATATGCACTAAAACGATGTGACCATAAATGTTTAAATAATATATTTTTACGTAGGAAAAATACGTATTAAAAAACTTATATATATGGTAAATGAATTCTTATAGTTTACTTTTAAAATGAATACTTAAAGATTTCGGTTCAAAAAACGACCAATTTTCCTTAAGTTAGTTTAACTCGAATGGTATTTTTCTGAAGGCAAGCATATGCACTAAAACGATGTGACCATAAATGTTTAAATAATATATTTTTACGTAGGAAAAATACGTATTAAAGAACTTATATATATGGTAAGTGAATTCTTATAGTTTTCTTTTAAAAAGAGTACTTAAAGATTTCGGTTCAAAAAACGACCAATTTTCCTTAAGATAGTTTAAATCGAATGATATATTTCTGAAGGTTAGCATATGCCCTAAAATAATATTAACATAAAAGCCAAAATAATATAAGTTCACTTTTGAAAAATACGTATTAAGGAAATTATATATATGGTAAGTGAATTCTTATAGTTTTCTTTTAAAATGAATACTTAAAGATTTCGGTTCAAAAAACGACCACTTTTCCTTAAGTTAGTTTAACTCGAATGGTATTTTTCTGAAGGCAAGCATATGCACTAAAACGATGTGACCATAAATGTTTAAATAATATATTTTTACGTGGGGAAAATACGTATTAAAAAACTTATATATATGGTAAATGAATTCTTATAGTTTACTTTAAAAATGAATACTTAAAGATTTCGGTTCAAAAAACGACCAATTTTCCTTAAGTTAGTTTAACTCGAATGGTATTTTTCTGAAGGCAAGCATATGCACTAAAACGATATGACCATAAATGTTTAAGTAATATATTTTTACGTAGGAAAAATACGTATTAAAGAACTTATATATATGGTAAGTGAATTCTTATAGTTTTCTTTTAAAATGAATACTTAAAAATTTCGGTTCAAAAAACGACCACTTTTCCTTAAGTTAGTTTAACTTGAATGGTATTTTTCTGAAGGTTAGCATATGCACTAAAACGCTATGACCATAAATGTTTAAATAATGTATTTTTACGTAGGAAAAATACGTATTAAAAAACTTATATATATGGTAAGTGAATTCTTATAGTTTTCTTTTAAAATGAATACTTAAAGATTTCGGTTCAAAAAACGACCACTTTTCCTTAAGTTAGTTTAACTTGAATGGTATTTTTCTTAAGGTAAGCATATGCACTAAAACGCTATGACCATAAATGTTTAAATAATATATTTTTATGTAGGAAAAATACGTATTAAAAAACTTATATATATGGTAAGTGAATTCTTATAGTCTTCTTTTAAAAAGAGTACTTAAAGATTTCGGTTCAAAAAACGACCAATTTTCCTTGAGATAGCTTAAATCGAATGATATATTTCTGAAGGTTAGCATATGCCCTAAAATAATATTAACATAAAAGCCAAAATAATATAAGTTCACTTTTGAAAAATACGTATTAAGGAAATTATATATATGGTAAGTGAATTCTTATAGTTTTCTTTTAAAATGAATACTTAAAGATTTCGGTTCAAAAAACGACCACTTCTCCTTAAGTTAGTTTAACTCGAATGGTATTTTTCTGAAGGTAAGCATATGCACTAAAACGCTATGACCATAAATGTTTAAATAATATAACTTTAGGTAGGAAAAATACGTATTAAAAAACTTATATATATGGTAAGTGAATTCTTATAGTCTTCTTTTAAAAAGAGTACTTAAAGATTTCGGTTCAAAAAACGACCAATTTTCCTTAAGATAGTTTAAATCGAATGATACTTTTCTGAAGGTTATCATATGCCCTAAAATAATATTAACATAAAAGCCAAAATAATATAAGTTCACTTTTGAAAAATACGTATTAAGGAAATTATATATATGGTAAGTGAATTCTTATAGTTTTCTTTTAATATGAATACTTAAAGATTTCGGTTCAAAAAACGACCACTTTTCCTTAAGTAAGTTTAACTTGAATGATATTTTTCTGACAGTAAGCATATGCACTAAAATGCTATGACCATAAATGTTTAAATAATGTATTTTTACGTAGGAAAAATACGTATTAAAAAACTTATATATATGGTAAGTGAATTCTTATAGTTTTCTTTTAAAATGAATACTTAAAGATTTCGGTTCAAAAAACGACCACTTTTCCTTAAGTTAGTTTAACTTGAATGGTATTTTTCTGAAGGTTAGCATATGCACTAAAACGCTATGACCATAAATGTTTAAATAATGTATTTTTACGTAGGAAAAATACGTATTAAAAAACTTATATATATGGTAAGTGAATTCTTATAGTTTTCTTTTAAAATGAATACTTAAAGATTTCGGTTAAAAAAACGACCACTTTTCCTTAAGTAAGTTTAACTTGAATGGTATTTTTCTGAAGGTAAGCATATGCACTAAAACGCTATGACCATAAATGTTTAAATAATATATTTTTATGTAGGAAAAATACGTATTAAAAAACTTATATATATGGTAAGTGAATTCTTATAGTCTTCTTTTAAAAAGAGTACTTAAAGATTTCGGTTCAAAAAACGACCAATTTTCCTTAAGATAGTTTAAATCGAATGATATATTTCTGAAGGTTAGCATATGCCCTAAAATAATATTAACATAAAAGCCAAAATAATATAAGTTCACTTTTGAAAAATACGTATTAAGGAAATTATATATATGGTAAGTGAATTCTTATAGTTTTCTTTTAAAATGAATACTTAAAGATTTCGGTTCAAAAAACGACCACTTCTCCTTAAGTTAGTTTAACTCGAATGGTATTTTTCTGAAGGTAAGCATATGCACTAAAACGCTATGACCATAAATGTTTAAATAATATAACTTTAGGTAGAAAAAATACGTATTAAAAAACTTATATATATGGTAAGTGAATTCTTATAGTCTTCTTTTAAAAAGAGTACTTAAAGATTTCGGTTCAAAAAACGACCAATTTTCCTTAAGATAGTTTAAATCGAATGATATATTTCTGAAGGTTAGCATATGCCCTAAAATAATATTAACATAAAAGCCAAAATAATATAAGTTCACTTTTGAAAAATACGTATTAAGGAAATTATATATATGGTAAGTGAATTCTTATAGTTTTCTTTTAAAATGAATACTTAAAGATTTCGGTTCAAAAAACGACCAATTTTCCTTAAGTTAGTTTAACTCGAATGGTATTTTTCTGAAGGCAAGCATATGCACTAAAACGATGTGACCATAAATGTTTAAATAATATATTTTTACGTGGGGAAAATACGTATTAAAAAACTTATATATATGGTAAATGAATTCTTATAGTTTACTTTTAAAATGAATACTTAAAGATTTCGGTTCAAAAAACGACCACTTTTCCTTAAGTTAGTTTAACTTGAATGGTATTTTTCTGAAGGTTAGCATATGCACTAAAACGCTATGGCCATAAATGTTTAAATAATGTATTTTTACGTAGGAAAAATACGTATTAAAAAACTTATATATATGGTAAGTGAATTCTTATAGTTTTCTTTTAAAATGAATACTTAAAGATTTCGGTTCAAAAAACGACCACTTTTCCTTAAGTTAGTTTAACTTGAATGGTATTTTTCTGAAGGTAAGCATATGCACTAAAACGCTATGACCATAAATGTTTAAATAATATATTTTTATGTAGGAAAAATACGTATTAAAAAACTTATATATATGGTAAGTGAATTCTTATAGTCTTCTTTTAAAAAGAGTACTTAAAGATTTCGGTTCAAAAAACGACCAATTTTCCTTAAGATAGTTTAAATCGAATGATATATTTCTGAAGGTTAGCATATGCCCTAAAATAATATTAACATAAAAGCCAAAATAATATAAGTTCACTTTTGAAAAATACGTATTAAGGAAATTATATATATGGTAAGTGAATTCTTATAGTTTTCTTTTAAAATGAATATTTAAAGATTTCGGTTCAAAAAACGACCACTTCTCCTTAAGTTAGTTTAACTCGAATGGTATTTTTCTGAAGGTAAGCATATGCACTAAAACGCTATGACCATAAATGTTTAAATAATATAACTTTAGGTAGAAAAAATACGTATTAAAAAACTTATATATATGGTAAGTGAATTCTTATAGTCTTCTTTTAAAAAGAGTACTTAAAGATTTCGGTTCAAAAAACGACCAATTTTCCTTAGGATAGTTTTAATCGAATGATATATTTCTGAAGGTTAGCATATGCCCTAAAATAATATTAACATAAAAGCCAAAATAATATAAGTTCACTTTTGAAAAATACGTATTAAGGAAATTATATATATGGTAAGTGAATTCTTATAGTTTTCTTTTAAAATGAATACTTAAAGATTTTGGTTCAAAAAACGACCAATTTTCCTTAAGTTAGTTTAACTCGAATGGTATTTTTCTGAAGGCAAGCATATGCACTAAAACGATGTGACCATAAATGTTTAAATAATATATTTTTACGTAGGAAAAATACGTATTAAAAAACTTATATATATGGTAAATGAATTCTTATAGTTTACTTTTAAAATGAATACTTAAAGATTTCGGTTCAAAAAACGACCAATTTTCCTTAAGTTAGTTTAACTCGAATGGTATTTTTCTGAAGGCAAGCATATGCACTAAAACGATGTGACCATAAATGTTTAAATAATATATTTTTACGTAGGAAAAATACGTATTAAAGAACTTATATATATGGTAAGTGAATTCTTATAGTTTTCTTTTAAAAAGAGTACTTAAAGATTTCGGTTCAAAAAACGACCAATTTTCCTTAAGATAGTTTAAATCGAATGATATATTTCTGAAGGTTAGCATATGCCCTAAAATAATATTAACATAAAAGCCAAAATAATATAAGTTCACTTTTGAAAAATACGTATTAAGGAAATTATATATATGGTAAGTGAATTCTTATAGTTTTCTTTTAAAATGAATACTTAAAGATTTCGGTTCAAAAAACGACCACTTTTCCTTAAGTTAGTTTAACTCGAATGGTATTTTTCTGAAGGCAAGCATATGCACTAAAACGATGTGACCATAAATGTTTAAATAATATATTTTTACGTGGGGAAAATACGTATTAAAAAACTTATATATATGGTAAATGAATTCTTATAGTTTACTTTTAAAATGAATACTTAAAGATTTCGGTTCAAAAAACGACCAATTTTCCTTAAGTTAGTTTAACTCGAATGGTATTTTTCTGAAGGCAAGCATATGCACTAAAACGATATGACCATAAATGTTTAAGTAATATATTTTTACGTAGGAAAAATACGTATTAAAGAACTTATATATATGGTAAGTGAATTCTTATAGTTTTCTTTTAAAATGAATACTTAAAAATTTCGGTTCAAAAAACGACCACTTTTCCTTAAGTTAGTTTAACTTGAATGGTATTTTTCTGAAGGTTAGCATATGCACTAAAACGCTATGACCATAAATGTTTAAATAATGTATTTTTACGTAGGAAAAATACGTATTAAAAAACTTATATATATGGTAAGTGAATTCTTATAGTTTTCTTTTAAAATGAATACTTAAAGATTTCGGTTCAAAAAACGACCACTTTTCCTTAAGTTAGTTTAACTTGAATGGTATTTTTCTGAAGGTAAGCATATGCACTAAAACGCTATGACCATAAATGTTTAAATAATATATTTTTATGTAGGAAAAATACGTATTAAAAAACTTATATATATGGTAAGTGAATTCTTATAGTCTTCTTTTAAAAAGAGTACTTAAAGATTTCGGTTCAAAAAACGACCAATTTTCCTTGAGATAGTTTAAATCGAATGATATATTTCTGAAGGTTAGCATATGCCCTAAAATAATATTAACATAAAAGCCAAAATAATATAAGTTCACTTTTGAAAAATACGTATTAAGGAAATTATATATATGGTAAGTGAATTCTTATAGTTTTCTTTTAAAATGAATACTTAAAGATTTCGGTTCAAAAAACGACCACTTCTCCTTAAGTTAGTTTAACTCGAATGGTATTTTTCTGAAGGTAAGCATATGCACTAAAACGCTATGACCATAAATGTTTAAATAATATAACTTTAGGTAGAAAAAATACGTATTAAAAAACTTATATATATGGTAAGTGAATTCTTATAGTCTTCTTTTAAAAAGAGTACTTAAAGATTTCGGTTCAAAAAACGACCAATTTTCCTTGAGATAGTTTAAATCGAATGATATATTTCTGAAGGTTAGCATATGCCCTAAAATAATATTAACATAAAAGCCAAAATAATATAAGTTCACTTTTGAAAAATACGTATTAAGGAAATTATATATATGGTAAGTGAATTCTTATAGTTTTCTTTTAAAATGAATACTTAAAGATTTCGGTTCAAAAAACGACCAATTTTCCTTAAGTTAGTTTAACTCGAATGGTATTTTTCTGAAGGCAAGCATATGCACTAAAACGATGTGACCATAAATGTTTAAATAATATATTTTTACGTGGGGAAAATACGTATTAAAAAACTTATATATATGGTAAATGAATTCTTATAGTTTACTTTTAAAATGAATACTTAAAGATTTCGGTTCAAAAAACGACCAATTTTCCTTAAGTTAGTTTAACTCGAATGGTATTTTTCTGAAGGCAAGCATATGCACTAAAACGATATGACCATAAATTTTTAAGTAATATATTTTTACGTAGGAAAAATACGTATTAAAGAACTTATATATATGGTAAGTGAATTCTTATAGTTTTCTTTTAAAATGAATACTTAAAAATTTCGGTTCAAAAAACGACCACTTTTCCTTAAGTTAGTTTAACTTGAATGGTATTTTTCTGAAGGTTAGCATATGCACTAAAACGCTATGGCCATAAATGTTTAAATAATGTATTTTTACGTAGGAAAAATACGTATTAAAAAACTTATATATATGGTAAGTGAATTCTTATAGTTTTCTTTTAAAATGAATACTTAAAGATTTCGGTTCAAAAAACGACCACTTTTCCTTAAGTTAGTTTAACTTGAATGGTATTTTTCTGAAGGTAAGCATATGCACTAAAACGCTATGACCATAAATGTTTAAATAATATATTTTTATGTAGGAAAAATACGTATTAAAAAACTTATATATATGGTAAGTGAATTCTTATAGTCTTCTTTTAAAAAGAGTACTTAAAGATTTCGGTTCAAAAAACGACCAATTTTCCTTAAGATAGTTTAAATCGAATGATATATTTCTGAAGGTTAGCATATGCCCTAAAATAATATTAACATAAAAGCCAAAATAATATAAGTTCACTTTTGAAAAATACGTATTAAGGAAATTATATATATGGTAAGTGAATTCTTATAGTTTTCTTTTAAAATGAATACTTAAAGATTTCGGTTCAAAAAACGACCACTTCTCCTTAAGTTAGTTTAACTCGAATGGTATTTTTCTGAAGGTAAGCATATGCACTAAAACGCTATGACCATAAATGTTTAAATAATATAACTTTAGGTAGAAAAAATACGTATTAAAAAACTTATATATATGGTAAGTGAATTCTTATAGTCTTCTTTTAAAAAGAGTACTTAAAGATTTCGGTTCAAAAAACGACCAATTTTCCTTAGGATAGTTTTAATCGAATGATATATTTCTGAAGGTTAGCATATGCCCTAAAATAATATTAACATAAAAGCCAAAATAATATAAGTTCACTTTTGAAAAATACGTATTAAGGAAATTATATATATGGTAAGTGAATTCTTATAGTTTTCTTTTAAAATGAATACTGAAAGATTTTGGTTCAAAAAACGACCAATTTTCCTTAAGTTAGTTTAACTCGAATGGTATTTTTCTGAAGGCAAGCATATGCACTAAAACGATGTGACCATAAATGTTTAAATAATATATTTTTACGTAGGAAAAATACGTATTAAAAAACTTATATATATGGTAAATGAATTCTTATAGTTTACTTTTAAAATGAATACTTAAAGATTTCGGTTCAAAAAACGACCAATTTTCCTTAAGTTAGTTTAACTCGAATGGTATTTTTCTGAAGGCAAGCATATGCACTAAAACGATGTGACCATAAATGTTTAAATAATATATTTTTACGTAGGAAAAATACGTATTAAAGAACTTATATATATGGTAAGTGAATTCTTATAGTTTTCTTTTAAAAAGAGTACTTAAAGATTTCGGTTCAAAAAACGACCAATTTTCCTTAAGATAGTTTAAATCGAATGATATATTTCTGAAGGTTAGCATATGCCCTAAAATAATATTAACATAAAAGCCAAAATAATATAAGTTCACTTTTGAAAAATACGTATTAAGGAAATTCTATATATGGTAAGTGAATTCTTATAGTTTTCTTTTAAAATGAATACTTAAAGATTTCGGTTCAAAAAACGACCACTTTTCCTTAAGTTAGTTTAACTCGAATGGTATTTTTCTGAAGGCAAGCATATGCACTAAAACGATGTGACCATAAATGTTTAAATAATATATTTTTACGTGGGGAAAATACGTATTAAAAAACTTATATATATGGTAAATGAATTCTTATAGTTTACTTTTAAAATGAATACTTAAAGATTTCGGTTCAAAAAACGACCAATTTTCCTTAAGTTAGTTTAACTCGAATGGTATTTTTCTGAAGGCAAGCATATGCACTAAAACGATATGACCATAAATGTTTAAGTTATATATTTCTAAGTAGGAAAAATACGTATTAAAGAACTTATATATATGGTAAGTGAATTCTTATAGTTTTCTTTTAAAATGAATACTTAAAAATTTCGGTTCAAAAAACGACCAATTTTCCTTAAGTTAGTTTAACTTGAATGGTATTTTTCTGAAGGTTAGCATATGCACTAAAACGCTATGACCATAAATGTTTAAATAATGTATTTTTACGTAGGAAAAATACGTATTAAAAAACTTATATATATGGTAAGTGAATTCTTATAGTTTTCTTTTAAAATGAATACTTAAATATTTCGGTTCAAAAAACGACCACTTTTCCTTAAGTTAGTTTAACTTGAATGGTATTTTTCTGAAGGTAAGCATATGCACTAAAACGCTATGACCATAAATGTTTAAATAATATATTTTTATGTAGGAAAAATACGTATTAAAAAACTTATATATATGGTAAGTGAATTCTTATAGTCTTCTTTTAAAAAGAGTACTTAAAGATTTCGGTTCAAAAAACGACCAATTTTCCTTGAGATAGTTTAAATCGAATGATATATTTCTGAAGGTTAGCATATGCCCTAAAATAATATTAACATAAAAGCCAAAATAATATAAGTTCACTTTTGAAAAATACGTATTAAGGAAATTATATATATGGTAAGTGAATTCTTATAGTTTTCTTTTAAAATGAATACTTAAAGATTTCGGTTCAAAAAACGACCACTTCTCCTTAAGTTAGTTTAACTCGAATGGTATTTTTCTGAAGGTAAGCATATGCACTAAAACGCTATGACCATAAATGTTTAAATAATATAACTTTAGGTAGAAAAAATACGTATTAAAAAACTTATATATATGGTAAGTGTAAACTTATATATATGGTTATAGTCTTCTTTTAAAAAGAGTACTTAAAGATTTCGGTTCAAAAAACGACCAATTTTCCTTAAGATAGTTTAAATCGAATGATATATTTCTGAAGATTAGCATATGCCCTAAAATAATATTAACATAAAAGCCAAAATAATATAAGTTCACTTTTGAAAAATACGTATTAAGGAAATTATATATATGGTAAGTGAATTCTTATAGCTTTCTTTTAAAATGAATACTTAAAGATTTCGGTTCAAAAAACGACCACTTTTCCTTAAGTAAGTTTAACTTGAATGGTATTTTTCTGAAGGTAAGCATATGCACTAAAACGCTATGACCATAAATGTTTAAATAATGTATTTTTACGTAGGAAAAATACGTATTAAAAAACTTATATATATGGTAAATGAATTCTTATAGTTTTCTTTTAAAAAGAGTACTTAAAGATTTCGTTTCAAAAAACGACCGATTTTCCTTAAGATAGTTTAAATCGAATGATATATTTCTGAAGGTTAGCATATGCCCTAAAATAATATTAACATAAAAGCCAAAATAATATAAGTTCACTTTTGAAAAATACGAATTAAGGAAATTCTATATATGGTAGGTGAATTCTTATAGTTTTCTTTTAAAATGAATACTTAAAAATTTCGGTTCAAAACACGACCACTTTTCCTTAAGTAAGTTTAACTTGAATGGTATTTTTCTGAAGGTAAGCATATGCACTAAAACGCTATGACCATAAATGTTTAAATAATATATTTTTACGTAGGAAAAATACGTATTAAAAAACTTATATATATGGTAAGTGAATTCTTATAGTTTTCTTTTAAAATGAATACTTAAAGATTTCGGCTCAAAAATCGACCACTTTTCCTTAAGCTAGTTTAACTTGAATGGTATTTTTCTGAAGGTAAGCATATGCACTAAAACGCTATGACCATAAATGTTTAAATAATATATTTTAACGTAGGAAAAATACGTATTAAAAAACTTATATATATGGTAAGTGAATTCTTATAGTCTTCTTTTAAAAAGAGTACTTAAAGATTTCGGTTCAAAAAACGGCCAATTTTCCTTAAGATAGTTTAAATCGAATGACATATTTCTGAAGGTTAGCATATGCCCTAAAATAATATTAACATAAAAGCCAAAATAATATAAGTTCACTTTTGAAAAATACGTATTAAGGAAATTATATATATGGTAAGTGAATTCTTATAGTTTTCTTTTAAAATGAATACTTAAAGATTTCGGTTCAAAAAACGACCACTTCTCCTTAAGTTAGTTTAACTCGAATGGTATTTTTCTGAAGGCAAGCATATGCACTAAAACAATAGGACCATAAATGTTTAAATAATATATTTTTACGTAGGAAAAATACGTATTAAAAAACTTATATATATGGTAAATGAATTCTTATAGTTTTCTTTTAAAATGAATACTTAAAGATTTCGGTTCAAAAAACGACCAATTTTCCTTAAGTTAGTTTAACTTGAATGGTATTTTTCTGAAGGTAAGCATATGCACTAAAACGCTATTTCCATAAATGTTTAAATAATATATTTTTACGTAGGAAAAATACGTATTAAAAAACTTATATATATGGTAAGTGAATTCTTATAGTTTTCTTTTAAAATGAATACTTAAAGATTTCGGTTCAAAAAACGACCACTTTTCCTTAAGTTAGTTTAACTTGAATGGTATTTTTTTGAAGGTAAGCATATGCCCTAAAATAATATTAACATAAAAGACAAAATAATATAAGTTCACTTTTGAAAAATACGTATTAAGGAAATTATATATATAGTATGGTAAGTGAATACTTATAGTTTTCTTTTAAAATGAATACTTAAAGATTTCGGTTCAAAAAACGACCAATTTTCCTTAAGTTAGTTTAACTGGAATGGTATTTTTCTGAAGGCAAGCATATGCACTAAAACGATGTGACCATAAATGTTTAAATAATATATTTTTACGTAGGAAAAATACGTATTAAAAAACTTATATATATGGTAAATGAATTCTTATAGTTTTCTTTTAAAATGAATACTTAAAGATTTCGGTTCAAAAAACGACCAATTTTCCTTAAGTTAGTTTAACTCGAATGGTATTTTTCTGAAGGCAAGCATATGCACTAAAACGATATGACCATAAATGTTTAAGTAATATATTTTTACGTAGGAAAAATACGTATTAAAGAACTTATATATATGGTAAGTGAATTCTTATAGTTTTCTTTTAAAAAGAGTACTTAAAGATTTCAGTTCAAAAAACGGCCAATTTTCCTTAAGATAGTTTAAATCGAATGATATATTTCTGAAGGTTAGCATATGCCCTAAAATAATATTAACATAAAAGCCAAAATAATATAAGTTCACTTTTGAAAAATACGTATTAAGGAAATTATATATATGGTAAGTGAATTCTTATAGTTTTCTTTTAAAATGAATACTTAAAGATTTCGGTTCAAAAAACGACCACTTTTCCTTAAGTTAGTTTAACTTGAATGGTATTTTTCTGAAGGTAAGCATATGCACTAAAACGCTATGACCATAAATGTTTAAATAATATATTTTTACGTGGGGAAAATACGTATTAAAAAACTTATATATATGGTAAATGAATTCTTATAGTTTACTTTTAAAATGAATACTTAAAGATTTCGGTTCAAAAAACGACCAATTTTCCTTAAGTTAGTTTAACTCGAATGGTATTTTTCTGAAGGCAAGCATATGCACTAAAACAATATGACCATAAATGTTTAAGTAATATATTTTTACGTAGGAAAAATACGTATTAAAGAACTTATATATATGGTAAGTGAATTCTTATAGTTTTCTTTTAAAATGAATACTTAAAAATTTCGGTTCAAAAAACGACCACTTTTCCTTAAGTTAGTTTAACTTGAATGGTATTTTTCTGAAGGTTAGCATATGCCCTAAAATAATATTAACATAAAAGCCAAAATAATATAAGTTCACTTTTGAAAAATACGTATTAAGGAAATTATATATATGGTAAGTGAATTCTTATAGTTTTCTTTTAAAATGAATACTTAAAGATTTCGGTTCAAAAAACGACCACTTTTCCTTAAGTTAGTTTAACTCGAATGGTATTTTTCTGAAGGCAAGCATATGCACTAAAACAATGTGACCATAAATGTTTAAATAATATATTTTTACGTGGGGAAAATACGTATTAAAAAACTTATATATATGGTAAATGAATTCTTATAGTTTACTTTTAAAATGAATACTTAAAGATTTCGGTTCAAAAAACGACCAATTTTCCTTAAGTTAGTTTAACTCGAATGGTATTTTTCTGAAGGCAAGCATATGCACTAAAACGATATGACCATAAATTTTAAGTAATATATTTTTACGTAGGAAAAATACGTATTAAAGAACTTATATATATGGTAAGTGAATTCTTATAGTTTTCTTTTAAAAAGAGTACTTAAAGATTTCAGTTCAAAAAACGGCCAATTTTCCTTAAGATAGTTTAAATCGAATGATATATTTCTGAAGGTTAGCATATGCCCTAAAATAATATTAACATAAAAGCCAAAATAATATAAGTTCACTTTTGAAAAATACGTATTAAGGAAATTATATATATGGTAAGTGAATTCTTATAGTTTTCTTTTAAAATGAATACTTAAAGATTTCGGTTCAAAAAACGACCACTTTTCCTTAAGTTAGTTTAACTCGAATCTTATTTTTCTGAAGGCAAGCATATGCACTAAAACGATGTGACCATAAATGTTTAAATAATATATTTTTACGTGGGGAAAATACGTATTAAAAAACTTATATATATGGTAAATGAATTCTTATAGTTTACTTTTAAAATGAATACTTAAAGATTTCGGTTCAAAAAACGACCAATTTTCCTTAAGTTAGTTTAACTCGAATGGTATTTTTCTGAAGGCAAGCATATGCACTAAAACGATATGACCATAAATGTTTAAGTAATATATTTTTACGTAGGAAAAATACGTATTAAAGAACTTATATATATGGTAAGTGAATTCTTATAGTTTTCTTTTAAAATGAATACTTAAAAATTTCGGTTCAAAAAACGACCACTTTTCCTTAAGTTAGTTTAACTTGAATGGTATTTTTCTGAAGGTTAGCATATGCACTAAAACGCTATGACCATAAATGTTTAAATAATGTATTTTTACGTAGGAAAAATACGTATTAAAAAACTTATATATATGGTAAGTGAATTCTTATAGTTTTCTTTTAAAATGAATACTTAAAGATTTCGGTTCAAAAAACGACCACTTTTCCTTAAGTTAGTTTAACTTGAATGGTATTTTTCTGAAGGTAAGCATATGCACTAAAACGCTATGATCATAAATGTTTAAATAATATATTTTTATGTAGGAAAAATACGTATTAAAAAACTTATATATATGGTAAGTGAATTCTTATAGTCTTCTTTTAAAAAGAGTACTTAAAGATTTCGGTTCAAAAAACGACCAATTTTCCTTGAGATAGTTTTAATCGAATGATATATTTCTGAAGGTTAGCATATGCCCTAAAATAATATAAACATAAAAGCCAAAATAATATAAGTTCACTTTTGAAAAATACGTATTAAGGAAATTATATATATGGTAAGTGAATTCTTATAGTTTTCTTTTAAAATGAATACTTAAAGATTTCGGTTCAAAAAACGACCACTTCTCCTTAAGTTAGTTTAACTCGAATGGTATTTTTCTGAAGGTAAGCATATGCACTAAAACGCTATGACCATAAATGTTTAAATAATATAACTTTAGGTAGAAAAAATACGTATTAAAAAACTTATATATATGGTAAGTGTAAACTTATATATATGGTTATAGTCTTCTTTTAAAAAGAGTACTTAAAGATTTCGGTTCAAAAAACGACCAATTTTCCTTAGGATAGTTTTAATCGAATGATATATTTCTGAAGGTTAGCATATGCCCTAAAATAATATTAACATAAAAGCCAAAATAATATAAGTTTACTTTTGAAAAATACGTATTAAGGAAATTATATATATGGTAAGTGAATTCTTATAGTTTTCTTTTAAAATGAATACTTAAATATTTCGGTTCAAAAAACGACCAATTTTCCTTAAGTTAGTTTAACTCGAATGGTATTTTTCTGAAGGCAAGCATATGCACTAAAACGATGTGACCATAAATGTTTAAATAATATATTTTTACGTAGGAAAAATACGTATTAAAAAACTTATATATATGGTAAATGAATTCTTATAGTTTAATTTTAAAATGAATACTTAAAGATTTCGGTTCAAAAAACGACCAATTTTCCTTAAGTTAGTTTAACTCGAATGGTATTTTTCTGAAGGCAAGCATATGCACTAAAACGATGTGACCATAAATGTTTAAATAATATATTTTTACGTAGGAAAAATACGTATTAAAGAACTTATATATATGGTAAGTGAATTCTTATAGTTTTCTTTTAAAAAGAGTACTTAAAGATTTCGGTTCAAAAAACGACCAATTTTCCTTAAGATAGTTTAAATCGAATGATATATTTCTGAAGGTTAGCATATGCCCTAAAACAATATTAACATAAAAGCCAAAATAATATAAGCTCACTTTTGAAAAATACGTATTAAGAAATTATATATATGGTAAGTGAATTCTTATAGTTTTCTTTTAAAATGAATACTTAAAGATTTCGGTTCAAAAAACGACCACTTTTCCTTAAGTAAGTTTAACTTGAATGGTATTTTTCTGAAGGTAAGCATATGCACTAAAACGCTATGACCATAAATGTTTAAATGTATTTTTACGTAGGAAAAATACGTATTAAAAAACTTATATATATGGTAAGTGTAAACTTATATATATGGTTATAGTCTTCTTTTAAAAAGAGTACTTAAAGATTTCGGTTCAAAAAACGACCAATTTTCCTTAGGATAGTTTTAATCGAATGATATATTTCTGAAGGTTAGCATATGCCCTAAAATAATATTAACATAAAAGCCAAAATAATATAAGTTTACTTTTGAAAAATACGTATTAAGGAAATTATATATATGGTAAGTGAATTCTTATAGTTTTCTTTTAAAATGAATACTTAAATATTTCGGTTCAAAAAACGACCAATTTTCCTTAAGTTAGTTTAACTCGAATGGTATTTTTCTGAAGGCAAGCATATGCACTAAAACGATGTGACCATAAATGTTTAAATAATATATTTTTACGTAGGAAAAATACGTATTAAAAAACTTATATATATGGTAAATGAATTCTTATAGTTTACTTTTAAAATGAATACTTAAAGATTTCGGTTCAAAAAACGACCAATTTTCCTTAAGTTAGTTTAACTCGAATGGTATTTTTCTGAAGGCAAGCATATGCACTAAAACGATATGACCATAAATGTTTAAGTAATATATTTTTACGTAGGAAAAATACGTATTAAAGAACTTATATATATGGTAAGTGAATTCTTATAGTTTTCTTTTAAAATGAATACTTAAAAATTTCGGTTCAAAAAACGACCACTTTTCCTTAAGTTAGTTTAACTTGAATGGTATTTTTCTGAAGGTTAGCATATGCACTAAAACGCTATGACCATAAATGTTTAAATAATGTATTTTTACGTAGGAAAAATACGTATTAAAAAACTTATATATATGGTAAGTGAATTCTTATAGTTTACTTTTAAAATGAATACTTAAAGATTTCGGTTCAAAAAACGACCAATTTTCCTTAAGTTAGTTTAACTCGAATGGTATTTTTCTGAAGGCAAGCATATGCACTAAAACGATATGACCATAAATGTTTAAGTAATATATTTTTACGTAGGAAAAATACGTATTAAAGAACTTATATATATGGTAAGTGAATTCTTATAGTTTTCTTTTAAAATGAATACTTAAAAATTTCGGTTCAAAAAACGGCCAATTTTCCTTAAGATAGTTTAAATCGAATGATATATTTCTGAAGGTTAGCATATGCCCTAAAATAATATTAACATAAAAGCCAAAATAATATAAGTTCACTTTTGAAAAATACGTATTAAGGAAATTATATATATGGTAAGTGAATTCTTATAGTTTTCTTTTAAAATGAATACTTAAAGATTTCGGTTCAAAAAACGACCACTTTTCCTTAAGTTAGTTTAACTCGAATCTTATTTTTCTGAAGGCAAGCATATGCACTAAAACGATGTGACCATAAATGTTTAAATAATATATTTTTACGTGGGGAAAATACGTATTAAAAAACTTATATATATGGTAAATGAATTCTTATAGTTTACTTTTAAAATGAATACTTAAAGATTTCGGTTCAAAAAACGACCAATTTTCCTTAAGTTAGTTTAACTCGAATGGTATTTTTCTGAAGGCAAGCATATGCACTAAAACGATATGACCATAAATGTTTAAGTAATATATTTTTACGTAGGAAAAATACGTATTAAAGAACTTATATATATGGTAAGTGAATTCTTATAGTTTTCTTTTAAAATGAATACTTAAAAATTTCGGTTCAAAAAACGACCACTTTTCCTTAAGTTAGTTTAACTTGAATGGTATTTTTCTGAAGGTTAGCATATGCACTAAAACGCTATGACCATAAATGTTTAAATAATGTATTTTTACGTAGGAAAAATACGTATTAAAAAACTTATATATATGGTAAGTGAATTCTTATAGTTTTCTTTTAAAATGAATACTTAAAGATTTCGGTTCAAAAAACGACCACTTTTCCTTAAGTAAGTTTAACTTGAATGGTATTTTTCTGAAGGTAAGCATATGCACTAAAACGCTATGACCATAAATGTTTAAATGTATTTTTACGTAGGAAAAATACGTATTAAAAAACTTATATATATGGTAAGTGTAAACTTATATATATGGTTATAGTCTTCTTTTAAAAAGAGTACTTAAAGATTTCGGTTCAAAAAACGACCAATTTTCCTTAGGATAGTTTTAATCGAATGATATATTTCTGAAGGTTAGCATATGCCCTAAAATAATATTAACATAAAAGCCAAAATAATATAAGTTTACTTTTGAAAAATACGTATTAAGGAAATTATATATATGGTAAGTGAATTCTTATAGTTTTCTTTTAAAATGAATACTTAAATATTTCGGTTCAAAAAACGACCAATTTTCCTTAAGTTAGTTTAACTCGAATGGTATTTTTCTGAAGGCAAGCATATGCACTAAAACGATGTGACCATAAATGTTTAAATAATATATTTTTACGTAGGAAAAATACGTATTAAAAAACTTATATATATGGTAAATGAATTCTTATAGTTTACTTTTAAAATGAATACTTAAAGATTTCGGTTCAAAAAACGACCAATTTTCCTTAAGTTAGTTTAACTCGAATGGTATTTTTCTGAAGGCAAGCATATGCACTAAAACGATATGACCATAAATGTTTAAGTAATATATTTTTACGTAGGAAAAATACGTATTAAAGAACTTATATATATGGTAAGTGAATTCTTATAGTTTTCTTTTAAAAAGAGTACTTAAAGATTTCAGTTCAAAAAACGGCCAATTTTCCTTAAGATAGTTTAAATCGAATGATATATTTCTGAAGGTTAGCATATGCCCTAAAATAATATTAACATAAAAGCCAAAATAATATAAGTTCACTTTTGAAAAATACGTATTAAGGAAATTATATATATGGTAAGTGAATTCTTATAGTTTTCTTTTAAAATGAATACTTAAAGATTTCGGTTCAAAAAACGACCACTTTTCCTTAAGTTAGTTTAACTCGAATCTTATTTTTCTGAAGGCAAGCATATGCACTAAAACGATGTGACCATAAATGTTTAAATAATATATTTTTACGTGGGGAAAATACGTATTAAAAAACTTATATATATGGTAAATGAATTCTTATAGTTTACTTTTAAAATGAATACTTAAAGATTTCGGTTCAAAAAACGACCAATTTTCCTTAAGTTAGTTTAACTCGAATGGTATTTTTCTGAAGGCAAGCATATGCACTAAAACGATATGACCATAAATGTTTAAGTAATATATTTTTACGTAGGAAAAATACGTATTAAAGAACTTATATATATGGTAAGTGAATTCTTATAGTTTTCTTTTAAAATGAATACTTAAAAATTTCGGTTCAAAAAACGACCACTTTTCCTTAAGTTAGTTTAACTTGAATGGTATTTTTCTGAAGGTTAGCATATGCACTAAAACGCTATGACCATAAATGTTTAAATAATGTATTTTTACGTAGGAAAAATACGTATTAAAAAACTTATATATATGGTAAGTGAATTCTTATAGTTTTCTTTTAAAATGAATACTTAAAGATTTCGGTTCAAAAAACGACCACTTTTCCTTAAGTTAGTTTAACTTGAATGGTATTTTTCTGAAGGTAAGCATATGCACTAAATCGCTATGACCATAAATGTTTAAATAATATATTTTTATGTAGGAAAAATACGTATTAAAAAACTTATATATATGGTAAGTGAATTCTTATAGTCTTCTTTTAAAAAGAGTACTTAAAGATTTCGGTTCAAAAAACGACCAATTTTCCTTGAGATAGTTTTAATCGAATGATATATTTCTGAAGGTTAGCATATGCCCTAAAATAATATTAACATAAAAGCCAAAATAATATAAGTTCACTTTTGAAAAATACGTATTAAGGAAATTATATATATGGTAAGTGAATTCTTATAGTTTTCTTTTAAAATGAATACTTAAAGATTTCGGTTCAAAAAACGACCACTTCTCCTTAAGTTAGTTTAACTCGAATGGTATTTTTCTGAAGGTAAGCATATGCACTAAAACGCTATGACCATAAATGTTTAAATAATATAACTTTAGGTAGAAAAAATACGTATTAAAAAACTTATATATATGGTAAGTGTAAACTTATATATATGGTTATACTCTTCTTTTAAAAAGAGTACTTAAAGATTTCGGTTCAAAAAACGACCAATTTTCCTTAGGATAGTTTTAATCGAATGATATATTTCTGAAGGTTAGCATATGCCCTAAAATAATATTAACATAAAAGCCAAAATAATATAAGTTTACTTTTGAAAAATACGTATTAAGGAAATTATATATATGGTAAGTGAATTCTTATAGTTTTCTTTTAAAATGAATACTTAAATATTTCGGTTCAAAAAACGACCAATTTTCCTTAAGTTAGTTTAACTCGAATGGTATTTTTCTGAAGGCAAGCATATGCACTAAAACGATGTGACCATAAATGTTTAAATAATATATTTTTACGTAGGAAAAATACGTATTAAAAAACTTATATATATGGTAAATGAATTCTTATAGTTTAATTTTAAAATGAATACTTAAAGATTTCGGTTCAAAAAACGACCAATTTTCCTTAAGTTAGTTTAACTCGAATGGTATTTTTCTGAAGGCAAGCATATGCACTAAAACGATGTGACCATAAATGTTTAAATAATATATTTTTACGTAGGAAAAATACGTATTAAAGAACTTATATATATGGTAAGTGAATTCTTATAGTTTTCTTTTAAAAAGAGTACTTAAAGATTTCGGTTCAAAAAACGACCAATTTTCCTTAAGATAGTTTAAATCGAATGATATATTTCTGAAGGTTAGCATATGCCCTAAAACAATATTAACATAAAAGCCAAAATAATATAAGCTCACTTTTGAAAAATACGTATTAAGAAATTATATATATGGTAAGTGAATTCTTATAGTTTTCTTTTAAAATGAATACTTAAAGATTTCGGTTCAAAAAACGACCACTTTTCCTTAAGTAAGTTTAACTTGAATGGTATTTTTCTGAAGGTAAGCATATGCACTAAAACGCTATGACCATAAATGTTTAAATGTATTTTTACGTAGGAAAAATACGTATTAAAAAACTTATATATATGGTAAGTGAATTCTTATAGTTTTCTTTTAAAATGAATACTTAAAGATTTCGGTTCAAAAAACGACCACTTTTCCTTAAGTTAGTTTAACTCAAATGGTATTTTTCTGAAGGTAAGCATATGCACTAAAACGCTATGACCATTAAGTTTTAAATAATATAACTTTAGGTAGGAAAAATACGTATTAAAGAACTTATATATATGGTAAGTGAATTCTTATAGTCTTCTTTTAAAAAGAGTACTTAAAGATTTCGGTTCAAAAAACGACCAATTTTCCTTAAGATAGTTTAAATCGAATGATATATTTCTGAAGATTAGCATATGCCCTAAAATTATATTAACATAAAAGCCAAAATAATATAAGTTCACTTTTGAAAAATACGTATTAAGGAAATTATATATATGGTAAGTGAATTCTTATAGCTTTCTTTTAATATGAATACTTAAAGATTTCGGTTCAAAAAACGACCACTTTTCCTTAAGTAAGTTTAACTTGAATGGTATTTTTCTGAAGGTAAGCATATGCACTAAAACGCTATGACCATAAATGTTTAAATAATGTATTTTTACGTAGGAAAAATACGTATTAAAAAACTTATATATATGGTAAGTGAATTCTTATAGTTTTCTTTTAAAATGAATACTTAAAGATTTCGGTTCAAAAAACGACCACTTTTCCTTAAGTTAGTTTAACTTGAATGGTATTTTTCTGAATATAAGCATATGCACTAAAACGCTATGACCATACATGTTTAAATAATGTATTTTTACGTAGGAAAAATACGTATTAAAAAACTTATATATATAGTAAGTGAATTCTTATAGTTTTCTTTTAAAATGAATACTTAAAGTTTTCGGTTCAAAAAACGACCACTTTTCCTTAAGTTAGTTTAACTTGAATGGTATTTTTCTGAAGGTAAGCATATGCACTAAAACGCTATGACCATAAATGTTTAAATAATATATTTTTATGTAGGAAAAATACGTATTAAAAAACTTATATATATGGTAAGTGAATTCTTATAGTCTTCTTTTAAAAAGAGTACTTAAAGATTTCGGTTCAAAAAACGACCAATTTTCCTTAAGATAGTTTAAATCGAATGATATATTTCTGAAGGTTAGCATATGCCCTAAAATAATATTAACATAAAAGCCAAAATAATATAAGTTCACTTTTGAAAAATACGTATTAAGGAAATTATATATATGGTAAGTGAATTCTTATAGTTTTCTTTTAAAATGAATACTTAAAGATTTCGGTTCAAAAAATGACCAATTTTCCTTAAGTTAGTTTAACTCGAATGGTATTTTTCTGAAGGCAAGCATATGCACTAAAACAATGTGACCATAAATGTTTAAATAATATATTTTTACGTAGGAAAAATACGTATTAAAAAACTTATATATATGGTAAGTGAATTCTTATAGTTTTCTTTTAAAAAGAGTACTTAAAGATTTCGTTTCAAAAAACGACCGATTTTCCTTAAGATAGTTTAAATCGAATGATATATTTCTGAAGGTTAGCATATGCCCTAAAATAATATTAACATAAAAGCCAAAATAATATAAGTTCACTTTTGAAAAATACGAATTAAGGAAATTCTATATATGGTAAGTGAATTCTTATAGTTTTCTTTTAAAATGAATACTTAAAAATTTCGGTTCAAAACACGACCACTTTTCCTTAAGTTAGTTTAACTTGAATGGTATTTTTCTGAAGGTAAGCATATGCACTAAAACGCTATGACCATAAATGTTTAAATAATATATTTTAACGTAGGAAAAATACGTATTAAAAAACTTATATATATGGTAAGTGAATTCTTATAGTCTTCTTTTAAAAAGAGTACTTAAAGATTTCGGTTCAAAAAACGGCCAATTTTCCTTAAGATATTTTAAATCGAATGACATATTTCTGAAGGTTAGCATATGCCCTAAAATAATATTAACATAAAAGCCAAAATAATATAAGTTCACTTTTGAAAAATACGTATTAAGGAAATTATATATATGGTAAGTGAATTCTTATAGTTTTCTTTTAAAATGAATACTTAAAGATTTCGGTTCAAAAAACGACCACTTCTCCTTAAGTTAGTTTAACTCGAATGGTATTTTTCTGAAGGCAAGCATATGCACTAAAACAATGTGACCATAAATGTTTAAATAATATATTTTTACGTAGGAAAAATACGTATTAAAAAACTTATATATATGGTAAATGAATTCTTATAGTTTTCTTTTAAAATGAATACTTAAAGATTTCGGTTCAAAAAACGACCAATTTTCCTTAAGTTAGTTTAACTTGAATGGTATTTTTCTGAAGGTAGGCATATGCACTAAAACGCTATTTCCATAAATGTTTAAATAATATATTTTTACGTAGGAAAAATACGTATTAAAAAACTTATATATATGGTAAGTGAATTCTTATAGTTTTCTTTTAAAATGAATACTTAAAGATTTCGGTTCAAAAAACGACCACTTTTCCTTAAGTTAGTTTAACTTGAATGGTATTTTTTTGAAGGTAAGCATATGCCCTAAAATAATATTAACATAAAAGACAAAATAATATAAGTTCACTTTTGAAAAATACGTATTAAGGAAATTATATATATAGTATGGTAAGTGAATACTTATAGTTTTCTTTTAAAATGAATACTTAAAGATTTCGGTTCAAAAAACGACCAATTTTCCTTAAGTTAGTTTAACTCGAATGGTATTTTTCTGAAGGCAAGCATATGCACTAAAACGATGTGACCATAAATGTTTAAATAATATATTTTTACGTAGGAAAAATACGTATTAAAAAACTTATATATATGGTAAATGAATTCTTATAGTTTTCTTTTAAAATGAATACTTAAAGATTTCGGTTCAAAAAACGACCAATTTTCCTTAAGTTAGTTTAACTCGAATGGTATTTTTCTGAAGGCAAGCATATGCACTAAAACGATATGACCATAAATGTTTAAGTAATATATTTTTACGTAGGAAAAATACGTATTAAAGAACTTATATATATGGTAAGTGAATTCTTATAGTTTTCTTTTAAAAAGAGTACTTAAAGATTTCAGTTCAAAAAACGGCCAATTTTCCTTAAGATAGTTTAAATCGAATGATACATTTCTGAAGGTTAGCATATGCCCTAAAATAATATTAACATAAAAGCCAAAATAATATAAGTTCACTTTTGAAAAATACGTATTAAGGAAATTATATATATGGTAAGTGAATTTCTATAGTTTTCTTTTAAAATGAATACTTAAAGATTTCGGTTCAAAAAACGACCACTTCTCCTTAAGTTAGTTTAACTTGAATGGTATTTTTCTGAAGGTAAGCATATGCACTAAAACGCTATGACCATAAATGTTTAAATAATATAACTTTAGGTAGGAAAAATACGTATTAAAAAACTTATATATATGGTAAGTGAATTCTTATAGTCTTCTTTTAAAAAGAGTACTTAAAGATTTCGGTTCAAAAAACGACCAATTTTCCTTAAGATAGTTTAAATCGAATGATATATTTCTGAAGGTTAGCATATGCCCTAAAATAATATTAACATAAAAGCCAAAATAATATAAGTTCACTTTTGAAAAATACGTATTAAGGAAATTATATATATGGTAAGTGAATTCTTATAGTTTTCTTTTAAAATGAATACTTAAAGATTTCGGTTCAAAAAACGACCACTTTTCCTTAAGTTAGTTTAACTTGAATGGTATTTTTCTGAAGGTAAGCATATGCACTAAAGCGCTATGACCATAAATGTTTAAATAATATATTTTTACGTAGGAAAAATACGTATTAAATAACTTATATATATGGTAAATGAATTCTTATAGTCTTCTTTTAAAAAGAGTACTTAAAGATTTCGGTTCAAAAAACGACCAATTTTCCTTAAGATAGCTTAAATCGAATGATATATTTCTGAAGGTTAGCATATGCCCTAAAATAATATTAACATAAAAGCCAAAATAATATAAGTTCACTTTTGAAAAATACGTATTAAGGAAATTATATATATGGTAAGTGAATTCTTATAGCTTTCTTTTAAAATGAATACTTAAAGATTTCGGTTCAAAAAACGACCACTTTTCCTTAAGTAAGTTTAACTTGAATGGTATTTTTCTGAAGGTAAGCATATGCACTAAAACGCTATGACCATAAATGTTTAAATAATGTATTTTTACGTAGGAAAAATACGTATTAAAAAACTTATATATATGGTAAGTGAATTCTTATAGTTTTCTTTTAAAATGAATACTTAAAGATTTCGGTTCAAAAAACGACCACTTTTCCTTAAGTTAGTTTAACTTGAATGGTATTTTTCTGAATATAAGCATATGCACTAAAACGCTATGACCATAAATGTTTAAATAATGTATTTTTACGTAGGAAAAATACGTATTAAAAAACTTATATATATGGTAAGTGAATTCTTATAGTTTTCTTTTAAAATGAATACTTAAAGATTTCGGTTCAAAAAACGACCACTTTTCCTTAAGTTAGTTTAACTTGAATGGTATTTTTTTGAAGGTAAGCATATGCCCTAAAATAATATTAACATAAAAGACAAAATAATATAAGTTCACTTTTGAAAAATACGTATTAAGGAAATTATATATATAGTATGGTAAGTGAATACTTATAGTTTTCTTTTAAAATGAATACTTAAAGATTTCGGTTCAAAAAACGACCAATTTTCCTTAAGTTAGTTTAACTCGAATGGTATTTTTCTGAAGGCAAGCATATGCACTAAAACGATGTGACCATAAATGTTTAAATAATATATTTTTACGTAGGAAAAATACGTATTAAAAAACTTATATATATGGTAAATGAATTCTTATAGTTTTCTTTTAAAATGAATACTTAAAGATTTCGGTTCAAAAAACGACCAATTTTCCTTAAGTTAGTTTAACTCGAATGGTATTTTTCTGAAGGCAAGCATATGCACTAAAACGATATGACCATAAATGTTTAAGTAATATATTTTTACGTAGGAAAAATACGTATTAAAGAACTTATATATATGGTAAGTGAATTCTTATAGTTTTCTTTTAAAATGAATACTTAAAAATTTCGGTTCAAAAAACGACCACTTTTCCTTAAGTTAGTTTAACTTGAATGGTATTTTTCTGAAGGTTAGCATATGCACTAAAACGCTATGACCATAAATGTTTAAATAATGTATTTTTACGTAGGAAAAATACGTATTAAAAAACTTATATATATGGTAAGTGAATTCTTATAGTTTTCTTTTAAAATGAATACTTAAAGATTTCGGTTCAAAAAACGACCACTTTTCCTTAAGTTAGTTTAACTTGAATGGTATTTTTCTGAATATAAGCATATGCACTAAAACGCTATGACCATAAATGTTTAAATAATGTATTTTTACGTAGGAAAAATACGTATTAAAAAACTTATATATATGGTAAGTGAATTCTTATAGTTTTCTTTTAAAATGAATACTTAAAGATTTCGGTTCAAAAAACGACCACTTTTCCTTAAGTTAGTTTAACTTGAATGGTATTTTTTTGAAGGTAAGCATATGCCCTAAAATAATATTAACATAAAAGACAAAATAATATAAGTTCACTTTTGAAAAATACGTATTAAGGAAATTATATATATAGTATGGTAAGTGAATACTTATAGTTTTCTTTTAAAATGAATACTTAAAGATTTCGGTTCAAAAAACGACCACTTTTCCTTAAGTTAGTTTAACTCGAATCTTATTTTTCTGAAGGCAAGCATATGCACTAAAACGATGTGACCATAAATGTTTAAATAATATATTTTTACGTGGGGAAAATACGTATTAAAAAACTTATATATATGGTAAATGAATTCTTATAGTTTACTTTTAAAATGAATACTTAAAGATTTCGGTTCAAAAAACGACCAATTTTCCTTAAGTTAGTTTAACTCGAATGGTATTTTTCTGAAGGCAAGCATATGCACTAAAACGATATGACCATAAATGTTTAAGTAATATATTTTTACGTAGGAAAAATACGTATTAAAGAACTTATATATATGGTAAGTGAATTCTTATAGTTTTCTTTTAAAATGAATACTTAAAAATTTCGGTTCAAAAAACGACCACTTTTCCTTAAGTTAGTTTAACTTGAATGGTATTTTTCTGAAGGTTAGCATATGCACTAAAACGCTATGACCATAAATGTTTAAATAATGTATTTTTACGTAGGAAAAATACGTATTAAAAAACTTATATATATGGTAAGTGAATTCTTATAGTTTTCTTTTAAAATGAATACTTAAAGATTTCGGTTCAAAAAACGACCACTTTTCCTTAAGTTAGTTTAACTTGAATGGTATTTTTCTGAAGGTAAGCATATGCACTAAAACGCTATGACCATAAATGTTTAAATAATATATTTTTATGTAGGAAAAATACGTATTAAAAAACTTATATATATGGTAAGTGAATTCTTATAGTCTTCTTTTAAAAAGAGTACTTAAAGATTTCGGTTCAAAAAACGACCAATTTTCCTTGAGATAGTTTTAATCGAATGATATATTTCTGAAGGTTAGCATATGCCCTAAAATAATATTAACATAAAAGCCAAAATAATATAAGTTCACTTTTGAAAAATACGTATTAAGGAAATTATATATATGGTAAGTGAATTCTTATAGTTTTCTTTTAAAATGAATACTTAAAGATTTCGGTTCAAAAAACGACCACTTCTCCTTAAGTTAGTTTAACTCGAATGGTATTTTTCTGAAGGTAAGCATATGCACTAAAACGCTATGACCATAAATGTTTAAATAATATAACTTTAGGTAGAAAAAATACGTATTAAAAAACTTATATATATGGTAAGTGTAAACTTATATATATGGTTATAGTCTTCTTTTAAAAAGAGTACTTAAAGATTTCGGTTCAAAAAACGACCAATTTTCCTTAGGATAGTTTTAATCGAATGATATATTTCTGAAGGTTAGCATATGCCCTAAAATAATATTAACATAAAAGCCAAAATAATATAAGTTTACTTTTGAAAAATACGTATTAAGGAAATTATATATATGGTAAGTGAATTCTTATAGTTTTCTTTTAAAATGAATACTTAAATATTTCGGTTCAAAAAACGACCAATTTTCCTTAAGTTAGTTTAACTCGAATGGTATTTTTCTGAATGCAAGCATATGCACTAAAACGATGTGACCATAAATGTTTAAATAATATATTTTTACGTAGGAAAAATACGTATTAAAAAACTTATATATATGGTAAATGAATTCTTATAGTTTAATTTTAAAATGAATACTTAAAGATTTCGGTTCAAAAAACGACCAATTTTCCTTAAGTTAGTTTAACTCGAATGGTATTTTTCTGAAGGCAAGCATATGCACTAAAACGATGTGACCATAAATGTTTAAATAATATATTTTTACGTAGGAAAAATACGTATTAAAGAACTTATATATATGGTAAGTGAATTCTTATAGTTTTCTTTTAAAAAGAGTACTTAAAGATTTCGGTTCAAAAAACGACCAATTTTCCTTAAGATAGTTTAAATCGAATGATATATTTCTGAAGGTTAGCATATGCCCTAAAACAATATTAACATAAAAGCCAAAATAATATAAGCTCACTTTTGAAAAATACGTATTAAGAAATTATATATATGGTAAGTGAATTCTTATAGTTTTCTTTTAAAATGAATACTTAAAGATTTCGGTTCAAAAAACGACCACTTTTCCTTAAGTAAGTTTAACTTGAATGGTATTTTTCTGAAGGTAAGCATATGCACTAAAACGCTATGACCATAAATGTTTAAATGTATTTTTACGTAGGAAAAATACGTATTAAAAAACTTATATATATGGTAAGTGAATTCTTATAGTTTTCTTTTAAAATGAATACTTAAAGATTTCGGTTCAAAAAACGACCACTTTTCCTTAAGTTAGTTTAACTCAAATGGTATTTTTCTGAAGGTAAGCATATGCACTAAAACGCTATGACCATAAAGTTTTAAATAATATAACTTTAGGTAGGAAAAATACGTATTAAAGAACTTATATATATGGTAAGTGAATTCTTATAGTCTTCTTTTAAAAAGAGTACTTAAAGATTTCGGTTCAAAAAACGACCAATTTTCCTTAAGATAGTTTAAATCGAATGATATATTTCTGAAGATTAGCATATGCCCTAAAATTATATTAACATAAAAGCCAAAATAATATAAGTTCACTTTTGAAAAATACGTATTAAGGAAATTATATATATGGTAAGTGAATTCTTATAGCTTTCTTTTAATATGAATACTTAAAGATTTCGGTTCAAAAAACGACCACTTTTCCTTAAGTAAGTTTAACTTGAATGGTATTTTTCTGAAGGTAAGCATATGCACTAAAACGCTATGACCATAAATGTTTAAATAATGTATTTTTACGTAGGAAAAATATGTATTAAAAAACTTATATATATGGTAAGTGAATTCTTATAGTTTTCTTTTAAAATGAATACTTAAAGATTTCGGTTCAAAAAACGACCACTTTTCCTTAAGTTAGTTTAACTTGAATGGTATTTTTCTGAATATAAGCATATGCACTAAAACGCTATGACCATAAATGTTTAAATAATGTATTTTTACGTAGGAAAAATACGTATTAAAAAACTTATATATATGGTAAGTGAATTCTTATAGTTTTCTTTTAAAATGAATACTTAAAGTTTTCGGTTCAAAAAACGACCACTTTTCCTTAAGTTAGTTTAACTTGAATGGTATTTTTCTGAAGGTAAGCATATGCACTAAAACGCTATGACCATAAATGTTTAAATAATATATTTTTATGTAGGAAAAATACGTATTAAAAAACTTATATATATGGTAAGTGAATTCTTATAGTCTTCTTTTAAAAAGAGTACTTAAAGATTTCGGTTCAAAAAACGACCAATTTTCCTTAAGATAGTTTAAATCGAATGATATATTTCTGAAGGTTAGCATATGCCCTAAAATAATATTAACATAAAAGCCAAAATAATATAAGTTCACTTTTGAAAAATACGTATTAAGGAAATTATATATATGGTAAGTGAATTCTTATAGTTTTCTTTTAAAATGAATACTTAAAGATTTCGGTTCAAAAAATGACCAATTTTCCTTAAGTTAGTTTAACTCGAATGGTATTTTTCTGAAGGCAAGCATATGCACTAAAACAATGTGACCATAAATGTTTAAATAATATATTTTTACGTAGGAAAAATACGTATTAAAAAACTTATATATATGGTAAGTGAATTCTTATAGTTTTCTTTTAAAAAGAGTACTTAAAGATTTCGTTTCAAAAAACGACCGATTTTCCTTAAGATAGTTTAAATCGAATGATATATTTCTGAAGGTTAGCATATGCCCTAAAATAATATTAACATAAAAGCCAAAATAATATAAGTTCACTTTTGAAAAATACGAATTAAGGAAATTCTATATATGGTAAGTGAATTCTTATAGTTTTCTTTTAAAATGAATACTTAAAAATTTCGGTTCAAAACACGACCACTTTTCCTTAAGTTAGTTTAACTTGAATGATATTTTTCTGAAGGTAAGCATATGCACTAAAACGCTATGACCATAAATGTTTAAATAATATATTTTTACGTAGGAAAAATACGTATTAAAAAACTTATATATATGGTAAATGAATTCTTATAGTTTTCTTTTAAAATGAATACTTAAAGATTTCGGCTCAAAAATCGACCACTTTTCCTTAAGTTAGTTTAACTTGAATGGTATTTTTCTGAAGGTAAGCATATGCACTAAAACGCTATGACCATAAATGTTTAAATAATATATTTTAACGTAGGAAAAATACGTATTAAAAAACTTATATATATGGTAAGTGAATTCTTATAGTCTTCTTTTAAAAAGAGTACTTAAAGATTTCGGTTCAAAAAACGGCCAATTTTCCTTAAGATATTTTAAATCGAATGACATATTTCTGAAGGTTAGCATATGCCCTAAAATAATATTAACATAAAAGCCAAAATAATATAAGTTCACTTTTGAAAAATACGTATTAAGGAAATTATATATATGGTAAGTGAATTCTTATAGTTTTCTTTTAAAATGAATACTTAAAGATTTCGGTTCAAAAAACGACCACTTCTCCTTAAGTTAGTTTAACTCGAATGGTATTTTTCTGAAGGCAAGCATATGCACTAAAACAATGTGACCATAAATGTTTAAATAATATATTTTTACGTAGGAAAAATACGTATTAAAAAACTTATATATATGGTAAATGAATTCTTATAGTTTTCTTTTAAAATGAATACTTAAAGATTTCGGTTCAAAAAACGACCAATTTTCCTTAAGTTAGTTTAACTTGAATGGTATTTTTCTGAAGGTAGGCATATGCACTAAAACGCTATTTCCATAAATGTTTAAATAATATATTTTTACGTAGGAAAAATACGTATTAAAAAACTTATATATATGGTAAGTGAATTCTTATAGTTTTCTTTTAAAATGAATACTTAAAGATTTCGGTTCAAAAAACGACCACTTTTCCTTAAGTTAGTTTAACTTGAATGGTATTTTTTTGAAGGTAAGCATATGCCCTAAAATAATATTAACATAAAAGACAAAATAATATAAGTTCACTTTTGAAAAATACGTATTAAGGAAATTATATATATAGTATGGTAAGTGAATACTTATAGTTTTCTTTTAAAATGAATACTTAAAGATTTCGGTTCAAAAAACGACCAATTTTCCTTAAGTTAGTTTAACTCGAATAGTATTTTTCTGAAGGCAAGCATATGCACTAAAACGATGTGACCATAAATGTTTAAATAATATATTTTTACGTAGGAAAAATACGTATTAAAAAACTTATATATATGGTAAATGAATTCTTATAGTTTTCTTTTAAAATGAATACTTAAAGATTTCGGTTCAAAAAACGACCAATTTTCCTTAAGTTAGTTTAACTCGAATGGTATTTTTCTGAAGGCAAGCATATGCACTAAAACGATATGACCATAAATGTTTAAGTAATATATTTTTACGTAGGAAAAATACGTATTAAAGAACTTATATATATGGTAAGTGAATTCTTATAGTTTTCTTTTAAAAAGAGTACTTAAAGATTTCAGTTCAAAAAACGGCCAATTTTCCTTAAGATAGTTTAAATCGAATGATACATTTCTGAAGGTTAGCATATGCCCTAAAATAATATTAACATAAAAGCCAAAATAATATAAGTTCACTTTTGAAAAATACGTATTAAGGAAATTATATATATGGTAAGTGAATTTCTATAGTTTTCTTTTAAAATGAATACTTAAAGATTTCGGTTCAAAAAACGACCACTTCTCCTTAAGTTAGTTTAACTTGAATGGTATTTTTCTGAAGGTAAGCATATGCACTAAAACGCTATGACCATAAATGTTTAAATAATATAACTTTAGGTAGGAAAAATACGTATTAAAAAACTTATATATATGGTAAGTGAATTCTTATAGTCTTCTTTTAAAAAGAGTACTTAAAGATTTCGGTTCAAAAAACGACCAATTTTCCTTAAGATAGTTTAAATCGAATGATATATTTCTGAAGGTTAGCATATGCCCTAAAATAATATTAACATAAAAGCCAAAATAATATAAGTTCACTTTTGAAAAATACGTATTAAGGAAATTATATATATGGTAAGTGAATTCTTATAGTTTTCTTTTAAAATGAATACTTAAAGATTTCGGTTCAAAAAACGACCACTTTTCCTTAAGTTAGTTTAACTTGAATGGTATTTTTCTGAAGGTAAGCATATGCACTAAAACGCTATGACCATAAATGTTTAAATAATATATTTTTACGTAGGAAAAATACGTATTAAATAACTTATATATATGGTAAATGAATTCTTATAGTCTTCTTTTAAAAAGAGTACTTAAAGATTTCGGTTCAAAAAACGACCAATTTTCCTTAAGATAGCTTAAATCGAATGATATATTTCTGAAGGTTAGCATATGCCCTAAAATAATATTAACATAAAAGCCAAAATAATATAAGTTCACTTTTGAAAAATACGTATTAAGGAAATTATATATATGGTAAGTGAATTCTTATAGCTTTCTTTTAAAATGAATACTTAAAGATTTCGGTTCAAAAAACGACCACTTTTCCTTAAGTAAGTTTAACTTGAATGGTATTTTTCTGAAGGTAAGCATATGCACTAAAACGCTATGACCATAAATGTTTAAATAATGTATTTTTACGTAGGAAAAATACGTATTAAAAAACTTATATATATGGTAAGTGAATTCTTATAGTTTTCTTTTAAAATGAATACTTAAAGATTTCGGTTCAAAAAACGACCACTTTTCCTTAAGTTAGTTTAACTTGAATGATATTTTTCTGAATATAAGCATATGCACTAAAACGCTATGACCATAAATGTTTAAATAATGTATTTTTACGTAGGAAAAATACGTATTAAAAAACTTATATATATGGTAAGTGAATTCTTATAGTTTTCTTTTAAAATGAATACTTAAAGATTTCGGTTCAAAAAACGACCACTTTTCCTTAAGTTAGTTTAACTTGAATGGTATTTTTTTGAAGGTAAGCATATGCCCTAAAATAATATTAACATAAAAGACAAAATAATATAAGTTCACTTTTGAAAAATACGTATTAAGGAAATTATATATATAGTATGGTAAGTGAATACTTATAGTTTTCTTTTAAAATGAATACTTAAAGATTTCGGTTCAAAAAACGACCAATTTTCCTTAAGTTAGTTTAACTCGAATGGTATTTTTCTGAAGGCAAGCATATGCACTAAAACGATGTGACCATAAATGTTTAAATAATATATTTTTACGTAGGAAAAATACGTATTAAAAAACTTATATATATGGTAAATGAATTCTTATAGTTTTCTTTTAAAATGAATACTTAAAGATTTCGGTTCAAAAAACGACCAATTTTCCTTAAGTTAGTTTAACTCGAATGGTATTTTTCTGAAGGCAAGCATATGCACTAAAACGATATGACCATAAATGTTTAAGTAATATATTTTTACGTAGGAAAAATACGTATTAAAGAACTTATATATATGGTAAGTGAATTCTTATAGTTTTCTTTTAAAAAGAGTACTTAAAGATTTCAGTTCAAAAAACGGCCAATTTTCCTTAAGATAGTTTAAATCGAATGATACATTTCTGAAGGTTAGCATATGCCCTAAAATAATATTAACATAAAAGCCAAAATAATATAAGTTCACTTTTGAAAAATACGTATTAAGGAAATTATATATATGGTAAGTGAATTTCTATAGTTTTCTTTTAAAATGAATACTTAAAGATTTCGGTTCAAAAAACGACCACTTCTCCTTAAGTTAGTTTAACTTGAATGGTATTTTTCTGAAGGTAAGCATATGCACTAAAACGCTATGACCATAAATGTTTAAATAATATAACTTTAGGTAGAAAAAATACGTATTAAAAAACTTATATATATGGTAAGTGAATTCTTATAGTCTTCTTTTAAAAAGAGTACTTAAAGATTTCGGTTCAAAAAACGACCAATTTTCCTTAAGATAGTTTAAATCGAATGATATATTTCTGAAGGTTAGCATATGCCCTAAAATAATATTAACATAAAAGCCAAAATAATATAAGTTCACTTTTGAAAAATACGTATTAAGGAAATTATATATATGGTAAGTGAATTCTTATAGTTTTCTTTTAAAATGAATACTTAAAGATTTCGGTTCAAAAAACGACCACTTTTCCTTCAGTAAGTTTAACTTGAATGGTATTTTTCTGAAGGTAAGCATATGCACTAAAACGCTATGACCATAAATGTTTAAATAATATATTTTTACGTAGGAAAAATACGTATTAAATAACTTATATATATGGTAAATGAATTCTTATAGTCTTCTTTTAAAAAGAGTACTTAAAGATTTCGGTTCAAAAAACGACCAATTTTCCTTAAGATAGCTTAAATCGAATGATATTTTTCTGAAGGTTAGCATATGCCCTAAAATAATATTAACATAAAAGCCAAAATAATATAAGTTCACTTTTGAAAAATACGTATTAAGGAAATTATATATATGGTAAGTGAATTCTTATAGCTTTCTTTTAAAATGAATACTTAAAGATTTCGGTTCAAAAAACGACCACTTTTCCTTAAGTAAGTTTAACTTGAATGGTATTTTTCTGAAGGTAAGCATATGCACTAAAACGCTATGACCATAAATGTTTAAATAATGTATTTTTACGTAGGAAAAATACGTATTAAAAAACTTATATATATGGTAAGTGAATTCTTATAGTTTTCTTTTAAAATGAATACTTAAAGATTTCGGTTCAAAAAACGACCACTTTTCCTTAAGTTAGTTTAACTTGAATGGTATTTTTCTGAATATAAGCATATGCACTAAAACGCTATGACCATAAATGTTTAAATAATGTATTTTTACGTAGGAAAAATACGTATTAAAAAACTTATATATATGGTAAGTGAATTCTTATAGTTTTCTTTTAAAATGAATACTTAAAGATTTCGGTTCAAAAAACGACCACTTTTCCTTAAGTTAGTTTAACTTGAATGGTATTTTTCTGAAGGTAAGCATATGCACTAAAACAATGTGACCATAAATGTTTAAATAATATATTTTTATGTAGGAAAAATACGTATTAAAAAACTTATATATATGGTAAGTGAATTCTTATAGTCTTCTTTTAAAAATAGTACTTAAAGATTTCGGTTCAAAAAACGACCAATTTTCCTTAAGATAGTTTAACTCGAATGGTATTTTTCTGAAGGCAAGCATATGCACTAAAACAATGTGACCATAAATGTTTAAATAATATATTTTTACGTAGGAAAAATACGTATTAAAAAACTTATATATATGGTAAATGAATTCTTATAGTTTTCTTTTAAAATGAATACTTAAAGATTTCGGTTCAAAAAACGACCAATTTTCCTTAAGTTAGTTTAACTTGAATGGTATTTTTCTGAAGGTAAGCATATGCACTAAAACGCTATTTCCAAAAATGTTTAAATAATATATTTTTACGTAGGAAAAATACGTATTAAAAAACTTATATATATGGTAAGTGAATTCTTATAGTTTTCTTTTAGAATGAATACTTAAAGATTTCGGTTCAAAAAACGACCAATTTTCCTTAAGTTAGTTTAATTTGAATGGTATTTTTCTGAAGGTAAGCATATGCACTAAAACGCTATTTCCATAAATGTTTAAATAATATATTTTTACGTAGGAAAAATACGTATTAAAAAACTTATATATATGGTAAATGAATTCTTATAGTTTTCTTTTAAAATGAATACTTAAAGATTTCGGTTCAAAAAACGACCAATTTTCCTTAAGTTAGTTTAACTTGAATGGTATTTTTCTGAAGGTAAGCATATGCACTAAAACGCTATTTCCATAAATGTTTAAATAATATATTTTTACGTAGGAAAAATACGTATTAAAAAACTTATATATATGGTAAGTGAATTCTTATAGTTTTCTTTTAAAATGAATACTTAAAGATTTCGGTTCAAAAAACGACCACTTTTCCTTAAGTTAGCTTAAATTGAATGGTATTTTTCTGAAGGTAAGCATATGCCCTAAAATAATATTAACATAAAAGACAAAATAATATAAGTTCACTTTTGAAAAATACGTATTAAGGAAATTATATATATAGTATGGTAAGTGAATTCTTATAGTTTTCTTTTAAAATGAATACCTAAAGATTTCGGTTCAAAAAACGACCACTTTTCCTTAAGTTAGTTTAACTTGAATGGTATTTTTCTGAAGGTAAGCATATGCCCTAAAATAATATTAACATAAAAGCCAAAATAATATAAGTTCACTTTTGAAAAATACGTATTAAGGAAATTATATATATGGTAAGTGAATTCTTATAGTTTTCTTTTAAAATGAATACTTAAAGATTTCGGTTCAAAAAACGACCAATTTTCCTTAAGTTAGTTTAACTCGAATGGTATTTTTCTGAAGGCAAGCATATGCACTAAAACGATGTGACCATAAATGTTTAAATAATATATTTTTACGTAGGAAAAATACGTATTAAAAAACTTATATATATGGTAAATGAATTCTTATAGTTTTCTTTTAAAATGAATACTTAAAGATTTCGGTTCAAAAAACGACCAATTTTCCTTAAGTTAGTTTAACTTGAATGGTATTTTTCTGAAGGTAAGCATATGCACTAAAACGCTATTTCCATAAATGTTTAAATAATATATTTTTACGTAGGAAAAATACGTATTAAAAAACTTACATATATGGTAAGTGAATTCTTATAGTTTTCTTTTAAAATGAATACTTAAAGATTTCGGTTCAAAAAACGACCACTTTTCCTTAAGTTAGTTTAATTTGAATGGTATTTTTCTGAAGGTAAGCATATGCCCTAAAATAATATTAACATAAAAGCCAAAATAATATAAGTTCACTTTTGAAAAATACGTATTAAGGAACTTATATATATAGTATGGTAAGTGAATACTTATAGTTTTTTTTTAAAATGAATACTTAAAGATTTCGGTTCAAAAAACGACCAATTTTCCTTAAGTTAGTTTAACTCGAATGGTATTTTTCTGAAGGCAAGCATATGCACTAAAACGATGTGACCATAAATGTTTAAATAATATATTTTTACGTAGGAAAAATACGTATTAAAAAACTTATATATATGGTAAATGAATTCTTATAGTTTTCTTTTAAAATGAATACTTAAAGATTTCGGTTCAAAAAACGACCAATTTTCCTTAAGTTAGTTTAACTCGAATGGTATTTTTCTGAAGGCAAGCATATGCACTAAAACGATATGACCATAAGTGTTTAAGTAATATATTTTTACGTAGGAAAAATACGTAATAAAGAACTTATATATATGGTAAGTGAATTCTTATAGTTTTCTTTTAAAAAGAGTACTTAAAGATTTCAGTTCAAAAAACGGCCAATTTTCCTTAAGATAGTTTAAATCGAATGATATATTTCTGAAGGTTAGCATATGCCCTAAAATAATATTAACATAAAAGCCAAAATAATATAAGTTCACTTTTGAAAAATACGTATTAAGGAAATTTATATATATGTTAAGTGAATTCTTATAGTTTTCTTTTAAAATGAATACTTAAAGATTTCGGTTCAAAAAACGACCACTTCTCCTTAAGTTAGTTTAACTCGAATGGTATTTTTCTGAAGGTAAGCATATGCACTAAAACGCTATGACCATAAATGTTTAAATAATATAACTTTAGGTAGGAAAAATACGTATTAAAAAACTTATATATATGGTAAGTGAATTCTTATAGTCTTCTTTTAAAAAGAGTACTTAAAGATTTCAGTTCAAAAAACGACCAATTTTCCTTAAGATAGTTTAAATCGAATGATATATTTCTGAAGGTTAGCATATGCCCTAAAATAATATTAACATAAAAGCCAAAATAATATAAGTTCACTTTTGAAAAATACGTATTAAGGAAATTATATATATGGTAAGTGAATTCTTATAGTTTTCTTTTAAAATGAATACTTAAAGATTTCGGTTCAAAAAACGACCACTTTTCCTTAAGTTAGTTTAACTTGAATGGTATTTTTCTGAAGGTAAGCATATGCACTAAAACGCTATGACCATAAATGTTTAAATAATATATTTTTACGTAGGAAAAATACGTATTAAAAAACTTATATATATGGTAAATGAATTCTTATAGTTTTCTTTTAAAATGAATACTTTAAGATTTCGGTTCAAAAAACGACCAATTTTCCTTAAGTTAGTTTAACTCGAATGGTATTTTTCTGAAGGCAAGCATATGCACTAAAACGATATGACCATAAATGTTTAAGTAATATATTTTTACGTAGGAAAAATACGTATTAAAGAACTTATATATATGGTAAGTGAATTCTTATAGTTTTCTTTTAAAAAGAGTACTTAAAGATTTCGGTTCAAAAAACGACCAATTTTCCTTAAGATAGTTTAAATCGAATGATATATTTCTGAAGGTTAGCATATGCCCTAAAATAATATCAACATAAAAGCCAAAATAATATAAGTTCACTTTTGAAAAATACGTATTCAGGAAATTATATAAGTTAAAACAATTTTTTTGTTTTATTTTAAAACACTTTTAACTAAAAGCTTATTTTTATTTTAGTTAGAACAATTTATTTTATTTTAGATAAAAACAATTATTTATTTTAGTTAAAACAATTTCTTAGTTATAATTTTTAAAACTTATTTTATTTTTTTGATTAATTAAAACTTAGTAATTTTGATTGACTCCCTGTCACCACGAAAGTTAAACCTGAAGTGAAGTGTTTAAATTATTTTGCATCTTATGCTCCCTTATCATATGTGTAATTTAAGACGACATCCGCTAGACATTAATTTGTTGATTATAAATTTGTTTAGGTTGCAAATTTAGACCCTCGTGTGAAATATGTAGGAATTTTAAGACGACATCCGCTAGACATTAATTTGTTGATTATAAATTTGTTTAGGTTGCAAATTTAGACCCTCGTGTGAAATATGTAGGAATTTGTTTACGTTTATGCAAGTTATAAAAATGTTTACACTATAGAAATTAGTAATAGGAATTTGCTTATGTGTTAACTCTTCCCCCTTTAAATTTGAATGTCCTCATTCAAAAGAATGATCCTTCGTGGAGTTTGGGTATGTGTTTTCCTGTGCTGTCATTGTCAGAATTTTGTACTGTTGTTGGTACTGAAGGTTCTGGCGTAGATATTTCCTTTTTGTTTTTGTAGTTAAATTTTTGCCTTTTCTCCTTAGGTTCTTGGTGAATTATCACTCTGGTACCTGATGCTCTTTTTTTGTACGCAATTATAATTATTAATAAGGAAGCTACCAAAAATATGAGACCATATGTTGTCCATAGGTGAACTCTCTTTTCGGACTGTAAAAGCTGAAGTTGTTCTGTATTGTTAATGTGAAGTTCTTTTAACATTTCCAATGACAAATGTTCTTGAAGTTCTATTATCATAGGCTTAGGTTGCGTGATTGCTGGCACAGGATGAAGAGTGGATTCTTCTCGAGATGTAAATAAATGGCCGTCAATTTTGATGGTTTCGTTATGAAATTTTATAAGAAAGGTTCCTTCGAGTCTGCGACTAATATTGCCAAAATTTATCGTGCTATTATATTGGTTTAAGAGGATGATTCCAGGTTCAATTTCTTCAAAGGTTGGTATGTGGTGGTTGTTGGTTGTGACACACGTTGAATTGTGTCTTCTGAGTAAATTAGGAATGCATGTTGAATTACTTATATCTGAAATACTATCCTGTTTACAGATGGCTACATTATTACAGGATTTACAAGCTTTTGTTAAACCTAATATTGTTTGTTTATATTTCAGTATTACATTAAAAGTTATTTTATTAATAATTTTACCATTTTTTATGGGTCTGATAAGCAATTTTTGATATGTTTCATTTTTTGTAATTGGAAAAGTTATAACGTAAAGTAAAGTTGAGCTGTTACTTAAAATTTTAATGCTTGCAAATTCTAATGCTTCCTCATTTGTAGAATATGGTAGGTTTTCTCGATCCAAAGTGTTTCTGACTAAGTTAATATCTTTTTTTGAAACTATCATAGAATTAATTATTCCGGCTTTTGCCCAATGGATAGCGTATTTTATGTTAACTAATTCTTCCTTTATCATCCTAATTTTGTTTTGGGAATCTATTATTAGTCTTTCTTCCCAAGGATCGTTTTCGTGAAAAATTTTTAAAATCTCATTTGATATTTGCGTTATATTATTAATTCTTTCCTCGTACAATTTATTGATGATAACTTGTTTATTATTATTTGTGAGAACGTTATTTATCTGATCAGTTAGAAGAGTGAGGTCATCGTGGTCCGGATTTCCAGCAATCCATTTCCAAGCACTTCCAATGAAGTTGAGAGATCTTTTCTTTTTTTGTGACCGTGGGCGTATGTTGTCTAGAATATTCTGTATTTGCGTTACCTCGTACTTAAGAAAAGGGAGTAAAACGTGGGTTTTTGTTATGTTGCTTTCAATAATTGATTTTATGTCCGAAATAAAATTTTGATATTTGTTGAGGTTGATTAGGTGGATTAGATTGAAGTTACCAGTTTGTAATTTAGCTATGCCGGAGTTGATGGCTATAATTTGAGAGTTGGAGTAGTCCAAAATCTGAACTTCTCCGTTTGTGGAGTAGAGTATAAATCTGAGAAGAAAGAGAGAGAAAAAAAATTTAATTTCTAATGTTGCCTTTGTGTACTATTTTGCCTGACTGTGTTATAACTGTTGAGTGTTTATTTTCTTTAACAATTTCTTCTTTATATCTTACAGTAAGCTTTGAGCCTATTCTTTTATTGTGTTTTACAAATATGGTTTGTCCTTTTTCATAGTCTTTAAAGGGTTGGCGTGTTTTATTATGATGTTCTAAATCTTTTTCTTGTTTCGTTTTTAGTTTAATTATATTGTTCATTCGAGCTTTTTCAAACTGCTCAGGTGTAACTCTTGGGCTTCTACCGTAGAACAGTTCAACGGGTTTCTTTTTCGTTGTGGAGTGAATGGTGTAATTGTACTCGTTTATTGCTCTTTCGAGAAGTTCTTCGAATGTGCGAGTGGTGCCATCATTGTTGAGACATCTCATTATCTCCGAAAGTGTGGAATGAAAACGTTCTACTTGCCCGTTTACTTCACTTTTATATGGCGGTGTTGTGATAATTTTAATGTTTAGTTCTTCCATCATTGATGTTATGGTGGCAGAGTTTAGAGACTTTTCGTTGTCGAGTACGACCACCTCGGGAATACCAAAAAATGATAGAACATTTCTCAGTGGTTTTTTTATATCCGCTATTGATCGTGTTTTTATTATTTCCCCATGAGCTAGTTTAGTAAACTTATCGATTGCAGTGAGTGCCAGATTGCATTGTGTCGAATAGATATCGATGTGAATCGTGTGTCCAGGATGGTTTGAAATTGGAGTAGCATTAATTTCTGGATTATTCGGGTGTCTATCGTATTTGTTTTCTTTGCAGATTTTGCAGTTTCTGATCAAATGTTTTATTTTGTTGCTCATTCTTGGAAAATAGCATGTCTCCAAGAGTTGCAAGCGGTTTTCTTCTGCATTTCTGTGTGCTCTCCTGTGAGTAGATAGAATTTTTTCATCCTGATCACTCTCATTTGAAATGTCTTCAACGAGAATTTGGGTAGAACGAATCTTATAATCCTTAAAGTGCAGAGGATATAATTTTTGTATAGTTCCCAGGACATTTTCATCAACTTTTAGCCCATTTATAGTGTGAGGATTCAGATACCTTTTGAATAAATTTTTGATATCGAAGTCTGTATAGTGTGGTTGTATGATGTTTATTCTGCGGTAATTTGGGAAAGGATTTTCGATGTGACAACTACTTTCATTTCCTTTTTGCAAAATCAGTTGATTGCGAAAGACATTGATCGGTACTTCTACAGCTGGTATAAGGTGCTGATTTGAGCTGTCATCGCTGTGTTGGCTGGTTGTCATAGAGTTAGTTTGGGTAATTGGTAATTGCCTTGAAAGGGCATCAGCCACGATATTGGCTTTTCCTGGTTTATACTTCAGTTCGTAATTGTATTCTTCCAGGATGGATTTCCATCTTTTTATTTTGCTATTCGTATTTTTGTTGCTAAGTGCGTAAGTTAGGGGCTGATGATCAGTAAATATGTGAATTTTTTTTGAACCGTAGAGAAAGTTACGCAATGAATTGAGTGCCCATATGATGGCTAATAGCTCTTTTTCGTTAGTTGCATAATTTTCCTCTGTTTTATTCAGAGTTCTAGAAAGAAATGCAATTGGTTTGTCTTCCTGCGATAGGACTGCACCAATGGCGTAATTAGATGCGTCGGTAGTTAATTGGAAGTCTTTATTAAGATCTGGGTGGACTAACATTACTTCTTGTGAGGTGAGTACTCCTTTGAGATTTTTGAACGCATGGATAGCTTCCTCGTTCAGGACAATAGGCTTGTTCCTTGAATTTATTTTCTTTATATGTCCGTCTTCTCCTCTTAAAAGAGATGTAAGTGGTTTCGCGAGCTTCGCATAATCTTTAATAAACCGTCTATAATAACCTGACATGCCAAGGAATGACCGAAGCTCCTTCAAAGTTTTAGGCATAGATAGGTTATCTATTGCTTTAACCTTTTTTGGATTGGTTTTTATTCCATCTGTTGAAACGATAAAGCCTAGAAATTCGACTTCTTTTTGGAAAAATTCGCATTTGTCGAGTTGAATTTTCATGTTGGCTGCTTCCAAGGTTTTGAATATTGATTCAAGGTTATGAAGATGCTCATTTTCGGTTTTACCAAATATAATGATATCATCTATATAGACGTAACACATTTTTCCAATGTGATCTCTAAGAATATCATCTAGGGCTCGTTGAAATATGTATGGGGCATTTTTTAACCCAAAGGGTAAACGAGTGAATTCATACTTTCCATTATTTACAGAAAATGCTGTTTTCTCTATATCGGATTCCTTTAATGGAATCTGGTGAAAGCCGCTTTTTAGGTCTATGATTGAGAAGTATTTATTTTCTCCGAGGTTTGCTAAGACTCCGGAATGGGGTACCTATCTGCAATGGTGATAGTATTCAATTTTCGGTAGTCTATCACTAGTCGAAATTTTTTTTCGCCAGAGGCATCTAATTTTTTTGGAACCACCCATACTGGTGAGTTATAAGGTGATCTGGATGGTCGTATAATACCATCGTCTAGGAGCTGCTTGACTTGTTTTTCAACTTCGGCCTTAAGTGCCATTGGGTAGGGGTATGATTTAGAATAAACAGGCTCATTTGAGAACGTACGAATTTCTCCTCTAACAATGGTAGTAAAAGTCAACTTTTCATCTGGTTCAGCAAAAAGACTTGGATGTTTACGAATAACTTCATTTAGTTCGGCCTTTAATGCTTCGTTCAGATGTGAAGCTCTTAGGTTTATTTGATTAACTTGATTGGAAATATGTTGTTTTAAGCAAATTTGAATGTTGGGCTCGATGGTCATAAAGTTTTTATCAGTATGAATGATTGCTTTAAGATCTTTAAGACTATCATTCCCGATGATTCCTTCGAAAGCTGTAAGGCTTGGTAGGATAAAGAACTTTAGTTCTTTTGTAGTGGGGCCAAACAAGTTTATGAAGCTATGGTGTGTTACTTCAAATTTTCCTGTTACTGTTTTAGCGAAGAATGTTTTTTCGTTGGGAATAGGATTACGAATGTGCTGAGGTTTAATGTAATTTTTATTTGATCCTGTGTCGATTAGGAATTTTGAAATTTTTCCATTCCTTGCTATGTGTTCAAAGTAAGGTAGCGAAGAGTTTTTTAGCTTTAAGAAATAGATGTCATCTATTTGATCGGTGTATTCATTATCTGTGTTTTCACTTGCTTCACAGTGATCGGTTATTGATTGATAGTAATCAGAGTATTGGTTCGTCACTTGTTTATCGTAATCGATTGCTTCGTTGACATTTTCTTGATTGTCAAGTTCAGTGTTAAAAATTCCTTGTGGTTTATTTGTGTGGTTTTTATTTGCTGTATTTTGTCCGTTATAATTTGCAGCAAGTCGATTTTGGTAGTTAATATTTCGAGAATGAATCGATCGATCCACATCCATTGGCTCTGCTCTGGGTAGCGGTTTTGGAGGAAGTCGATGATATTGCGTTGGTTGATGCAAATTATTTTGGGGCAGTAATTTAGCTGCGTAAGGAATCTGAGGTCGGCTAGAATATTGTGTCAGTTCCGGGTAGAAATGACGTCGGGGTGCTGGGACAGGAACAACTTGTTGTGTGAATCCAGCATTTCTTCTAGGTACCATAGGCATGGTTGAACCTTTCCGTATGTTTTCGAAATTGTATGCATGTTGTGCACGAAAGTCAACGTTTTGAATTTTGAGACAAAGATGCAGTGCTTGTGGTAAATCTATTGGTTCTTTAATGCTCAATAATTTGGGAAGTTCACCTTTGAGTCCTCTTACAAAAGTATCGAGCGCTTTATCTCTATAAGCTTGCGTCATCATATTCATTGATTCCTGGCTCAGTTCTAGTGAGCATAACTTGTTTAAAATGAGAGATAAATGTTGGTAGACCTCTTGATAGAATTGTGGAATTGTGGATCTACCTTGTATGAGTGTTGTCATTTGATATTCTAGTGTTCCTAGATCTCGTTTATCTGCATAATGTAGTGTTAGACATCTAGATATTTTGTCCCAATTCAAAGGGGTGTGGTATGATTCAAGAGCAATATCGGCTTGTCCGATAATTTTATTGCAAATTACACTTAATATTCCATAGTATTTAGGGGTACCTTTCAAAGGCTCATAAATAGTAAGAATTCGTTCGACGCTTTTCTTCCAGGAACCGAATTCTGTAGGTTTCCCTGAAAATTCTCGAAGACTTTTAACAACGTCAGGGATTTTGTCCATATCAGACAAATTATAGTTAGTATTGGGGTGGATGGGTTGATCCACATCATTATTAATGTCTGCAGCAGGGTTTATCAATGATTTCAGGATTTGTTTGCCCTCCCTTTTTAATACTTCTACTACAAGAGAAGTTACCTGTTCGGTTAGGTTTGCAATATTAATGTTTGATGACCCCGCCCTCTCAGTATCAGAGACTAGGTGTGTCGGTTTAATTATATTTTGGTTAGGTTCCATTGGTTATAAGATTAAAAATATATTGTTTCTTTTCCCTTTTTTATTTTAGGACGATAAAAGATTTAAATGTTTAAAAATGTCGTTTTCCCTTTCGATCGAGATTACCACTATTGTTACTACAGGTGATTTTAGTTTTCATATAAAAAAAATTTCTTACACTTTTTTTTTTCTTTTGAGAATGGTTTTTTTTCTTATGAGATTATAATAATAATTGTGCTTATTTTATGATCAATATCATTACACTTTCTGTTTTTTATTTTATTAGTTAATTTTCTTAATTGTAATAAAACTACTCTATTAAACGTTGTAAGCTTGTGAACTTGTAAATAATAAAAAAAAATTTTAAGAGAAGTTCTTAAAAAAAAAATATTCGCAAATTCTCTTATGAAAAATTCCGTTTTGATTATTAGGGATTCATAAAACAATTTCACAAAGTAATATTATAATAATAATGATTGCTTTCTCTTTTTTTTTTTTAAAACAAGATAACTTTTTAATTTGATTTTTTTTTTTTTATTTTTTATTTTAGTAGCAAAAAAAACACAATTTTTGTTTATTTATTTGTATAAAGAGAAAGTAGGAATATTTTTTCACAATTTTCTTTTTCTTTTTATTTTGTTTATCTTATTTTATTAATATAAAATTTTAAAACAACTTACAAAAGTGTAACTATGGTTTGGTTAACCATTTTCTGTTACTGTAAAAGTTGAGGTCCAGTAAAATTCCTGACCGCTTGTAGTTTCCTTCACTTGAATTAGGCGGCTGTCAGCAAATCCTTTTCTTTATTAATTTTCGATCTGGTGACTCCGTTTTGTCCTAGGCGTGTTGTCTTAGGTGACTCCGGGGCCTCGTTTCCTATTTCCTTTTTTTTTTTTATTAGTGAAAGATAACTCACGCCGAATAGCGCGTATAAATTTATCCTTGGTATTATTTCACGTTGCTATTCAATACAGCGGTCCCTGCTCGGGCGCCAGTTAAAACAATTTTTTTGTTTTATTTTAAAACACTTATTTTATTTCAGTTAAAAGCTTATTTTTATTTTAGTTAGAACAATTTATTTTATTTTAGATAAAAACAATTATTTATTTTAGTTAAAACAATTTCTTAGTTATAATTTTTAAAACTTATTTTATTTTTTTGATTAATTAAAACTTAGTAATTTTGATTGACTCCCTGTCACCACGAAAGTTAAACCTGAAGTGAAGTGTTTAAAATATTTTGCATCTTATGCTCCCTTATCATATGTGTAATTTAAGACGACATCCGCTAGACATTAATTTGTTGATTATAAATTTGTTTAGGTTGCAAATTTAGACCCTCGTGTGAAATATGTAGGAATTTTAAGACGACATCCGCTAGACATTAATTTGTTGATTATAAATTTGTTTAGGTTGCAAATTTAGACCCTCGTGTGAAATATGTAGGAATTTGTTTACGTTTATGCAAGTTATAAAAATGTTTACGCTATAGAAATTAGTAATAGGAATTTGCTTATGTGTTAACTTATATATGGTAAGTGAATTCTTATAGTTTTCTTTTAAAATGAATACTTAAAGATTTCGGTTCAAAAAACGACCACTTTTCCTTAAGTTAGTTTAACTCAAATGGTATTTTTCTGAAGGTAAGCATATGCACTAAAACGCTATGACCATAAATGTTTATATAACTTTAGGTAGGAAAAATACGTATTAAAAAACTTATATATGTATATGGTAAGTGAATTCTTATAGTCTTCTTTTAAAAAGAGTACTTAAAGATTTCGGTTCAAAAAACGACCAATTTTCCTTAAGATAGTTTAAATCGAATGATATTTTTCTGAAGGTTAGCATATGCCCTAAAATAATATTAACATAACAGCCAAAATAATATAAGTTCACTTTTGAAAAATACGTATTAAGGAAATTATATATATGGTAAGTGAATTCTTATAGCTTTCTTCTAAAATGAATACTTAAAGATTTCGGTTCAAAAAACGACCACTTTTCCTTAAGTAAGTTTAACTTGAATGGTATTTTTCTGAAGGTAAGCATATTCACTAAAACGCTATGACCATAAATGTTTAAATAATGTATTTTTACGTAGGAAAAATACGTATTAAAAAACTTATATATATGGTAAGTGAATTCTTATAGTTTTCTTTTAAAATGAATACTTAAAGATTTCGGTTCAAAAAACAACCACTTTTCCTTAAGTTAGTTTAACTTGAATGGTATTTTTCTGAAGGTAAGCATATGCACTAAAACGCTATGACCAAAAATGTTTAAATAATATATTTTTACGTAGGAAAAATACGTATTAAAAGACTTATATATATGGTAAGTGAATTCTTATAGTCTTCTTTTAAAAAGAGTACTTAAAGATTTCGGTTCAAAAAACGACCAATTTTCCTTAAGATAGTTTAAATCGAATGATATATTTCTGAAGGTTAGCATATGCCCTAAAATAATATTAACATAAAAGCCAAAATAATATAAGTTCACTTTTGAAAAATACGTATTAAGGAAATTATATATATGGTGAGTGAATTCTTATAGTTTTCCTTTAAAATGAATACTTAAAGATTTCGCTTCAAAAAACGACCAGTTTTCCTTAAGATAGTTTAACTCGAATGGTATTTTTCTGAAGGCAAGCATATGCACTAAAACGGTGTGACCATAAATGTTTAAATAATATATTTTTACGTAGGAAAAATACGTATTAAAAAACTTATATATATGGCAAGTGAATTATTATAGTTTTCTTTTAAAAAGAGTACTTAAAGATTTCGGTTCAAAAAACGACCGATTTTCCTTAAGATAGTTTAAATCGAATGATATATTTCTGAAGGTTAGCATATGCCCTAAAATAATATTAACATAAAAGCCAAAATAATATAAGTTCACTTTTGAAAAATACGAATTAAGGAAATTCTATATATGGTAAGTGAATTCTTATAGTTTTCTTTTAAAATGAATACTTAAAAATTTCGGTTCAAAACACGACCACTTTTCCTTAAATTAGTTTAACTTGAATGATATTTTTCTGAAGGTAAGCATATGCACTAAAACGCTATGACCATAAATGTTAAAATAATATATTTTTACGTAGGAAAAATACGTATTAAAAAACTTATATATATGGTAAGTGAATTCTTATAGTTTTCTTTTAAAATGAATACTTAAAGATTTCGGTTCAAAACACGACCACTTTTCTTTAAATTAGTTTAACTTGAATGATATTTTTCTGAAGGTAAGCATATGCACTAAAACGCTATGACCATAAATGTTAAAATAATATATTTTTACGTAGGAAAAATACGTATTAAAAAACTTATATATATGGTAAGCGAATTCTTATAGTCTTCTTTTAAAAAGAGTACTTAAAGATTTCGGTTCAAAAAACGACCAATTTTCCTTAAGATAGTTTAAATCGAATGAGATATTTCTGAAGGCTAGCATATGCCCTAAAATAATATTAACATAAAAGCCAAAATAATATAAGTTCACTTTTGAAAAATACGTATTAAGGAAATTATATATATGGTAAGTGAATTCTTATAGTTTTCTTTTAAAATGAATACTTAAAGATTTCGGTTCAAAAAACGACCATTTTTCCTTAAGTTAGTTTAACTCGAATGGTATTTTTCTGAAGGCAACCATATGCACTAAAACGATGTGACCATAAATGTTTAAATAATATATTTTTACGTAGGAAAAATACGTATTAAAAAACTATTATATATGGTAAGTGAATTCTTATAGTTTTCTTTTAAAAAGAGTACTTAAAGATTTCGGTTCAAAAAACGACCGATTTTCCTTAAGATAGTTTAAATCGAATGATATATTTCTGAAGGTTAGCATATGCCCTAAAATAATATTAACATAAAAGCCAAAATAATATAAGTTCACTTTTGAAAAATACGAATTAAGGAAATTCTATATATGGTAAGTGAATTCTTATAGATTTCTCTTAAAATGAATACTTAAAGATTTCGGTTCAAAAAACGACCACTTTTCCTTAAGTTAGCTTAATTCGACTGGTATATATCTGAAGGGAAGCATATGCACTAAGATAATATTTACATAAAAGTCAAAATAATATAACCTTGGTTTGGAAAAATACGTATTAAAAAACTTATATATATGGTAAGTGAATTCTTATAGTCTTCTTTTAAAAGGAGTACTTAAAGATTTCGGTTCAAAAAACGACCAATTTTCCTTAAGATAGTTTAAATCGAATGATATATTTCTGAAGGTTAACATATGCCCTAAAATAATATTAACATTAAAGCCAAAATAATATAAGTTCACTTTTGAAAAATACGTATTAAGGAAATTATATATATGGTAAGTGAATTCTTATAGTTTTCTTTTAAAATGAATACTTAAAGATTTCGGTTCAAAAAACGACCAATTTTCCTTAAGTTAGTTTAACTCGAATGGTATTTTTCTGACGGCAAGCATATGCACTAAAACGATGTGACCATAAATGTTTAAATAATATATTTTTACGTAGGAAAAATACGTATTAAAAAACTTATACAAGTATATGGTAAATGAATTCTTATAGTTTTCTTTTAAAATGAATACTTAAAGATTTCGGTTCAAAAAACGACCACTTTTCCTTAAGTTAGTTTAACTTGAATGGTATTTTTCTGAAGGTTAGCATATGCACTAAAACGCTATTTCCATAAATGTTTAAATAATATATTTTTACGTAGGAAAAATACGTATTAAAAAACTTATATATATGGTAAGTGAATTCTTATAGTTTTCTTTTAAAATGAATACTTAAAGATTTCGGTTCAAAAAACGACCACTTTTCCTTAGGTTAGTTTAACTTGAATGGTTTTTTTCTGAAGGTAAGCATATGCACTAAAACGCTATGACCATAAAAGTTTAAATAATATATTTTTACGTAGGAAAAATACGTATTAAAAAACTTATATATATGGTAAGTGAATTCTTATAGTCTTCTTTTAGAAAGAGTACTTAAAGATTTCGGTTCAAAAAACGACCAATTTTCCTTAAGATAGTTTAAATCGAATGATATATTTCTGAAGGTTAGCATATGCCCTAAAATAATATTAACATAAAAGCCAAAATAATATAAGTTCACTTTTGAAAAATACGTATTAAGGAAATTATATATATGGTAAGTGAATTCTTATAGTTTTCTTTTAAAATGAATACTTAAAGATTTCGGTTCAAAAAACGACCAATTTTCCTTAAGTTAGTTTAACTCGAATGGTATTTTTCTGAAGGCAAGCATATGCACTAAAACAATGTGACCATAAATGTTTAAATAATATATTTTTACGTAGGAAAAATACGTATTAAAAAACTTATATATATGGTAAGTGAATTCTTATAGTTTTCTTTTAAAAAGAGTACTTAAAGATTTCGGTTCAAAAAACGACCGATTTTCCTTAAGATAGTTTAAATCGAATGATATATTTCTGAAAATTAGCATATGCCCTAAAATAATATTAACATAAAAGCCAAAATAATATAAGTTCACTTTTGAAAAATACGAATTAAGGAAATTCTATATATAGTAAGTGAATTATTATAGTTTTCTCTTAAAATGAATACTTAAAGATTTCGGTTCAAAAAACGACCACTTTTCCTTAAGTTAGCTTAACTCGACTGGTATATCTCTGAAGGTAAGCATATGCACTAAGATAATATTTACATAAAAGTCAAAATAATATAACCTTGGTTTGGAAAAATACGTAATAAAAACTTATATATATGGTAAGTGAATTCTTATAGTTTTCTCTTAAAATGAATACTTAAAGATTTCGGTTCAAAAAACGACCACTTTTCCTTAAGTTAGTTTAACTTGAATGGTATTTTTCTGAAGGTAAGCATATGCACTAAAACGCTATTTCCATAAATGTTTAAATAATATATTTTTACGTAGGAAAAATACGTATTAAAAAACTTATATATATGGTAAGTGAATTCTTATAGTTTTCTTTTAAAATGAATACTTAAAGATTTCGGTTCAAAAAACGACCACTTTTCCTTAAGTTAGTTTAACTTGAATGGTTTTTTTCTGAAGGTAAGCATATGCACTAAAACGCTATGACCATAAATGTTTAAATAATATATTTTTACGTAGGAAAAATACGTATTAAAAAACTTATATATATGGTAAGTGAATTCTTATAGTCTTCTTTTAAAAAGACTACTTAAAGATTTCGGTTCAAAAAACGACCAATTTTCCTTAAGATAGTTTAAATCGAATGATATATTTCTGAAGGTTAGCATATGCCCTAAAATAATATTAACATAAAAGCCAAAATAATATAAGTTCACTTTTGAAAAATACGTATTAAGGAAATTATATATATGGTAAGTGAATTCTTATAGTTTTCTTTTAAAATGAATACTTAAAGATTTCGGTTCAAAAAACGACCAATTTTCCTTAAGTTAGTTTAACTCGAATGGTATTTTTCTGAAGGCAAGCATATGCACTAAAACAATGTGACCATAAATGTTTAAATAATATATTTTTACGTAGGAAAAATACGTATTAAAAAACTTATATATATGGTAAGTGAATTCTTATAGTTTTCTTTTAAAAAGAGTACTTAAAGATTTCGGTTCAAAAAACGACCGATTTTCCTTAAGATAGTTTAAATCGAATGATATATTTCTGAAGGTTAGCATATGCCCTAAAATAATATTAACATAAAAGCCAAAATAATATAAGTTCACTTTTGAAAAATACGTATTAAGGAAATTATATATATGGTAAGTGAATTCTTATAGTTTTCTTTTAAAATGAATACTTAAAGATTTCGGTTCAAAAAACGACCAATTTTCCTTAAGTTAGTTTAACTCGAATGGTATTTTTCTGAAGGCAAGCATATGCACTAAAACGATGTGACCATAAATGTTTAAATAATATATTTTTACGTAGGAAAAATACGTATTAAAAAACTTATATAAGTATATGGTAAATGAATTCTTATAGTTTTCTTTTAAAATGAATACTTAAAGATTTCGGTTCAAAAAACGACCACTTTTCCTTAAGTTAGTTTAACTTGAATGGTATTTTTCTGAAGGTAAGCATATGCACTAAAACGCTGTTTCCATAAATGTTTAAATAATATATTTTTACGTAGGAAAAATACGTATTAAAAAACTTATATATATGGTAAGTGAATTCTTATAGTTTTCTTTTAAAATGAATACTTAAAGATTTCGGTTCAAAAAACGACCACTTTTCCTTAAGTTAGTTTAACTTGAATGGTTTTTTTCTGAAGGTAAGCATATGCACTAAAACGCTATGACCATAAATGTTTAAATAATATATTTTTACGTAGGAAAAATACGTATTAAAAAACTTATATATATGGTAAGTGAATTCTTATAGTCTTCTTTTAAAAAGAGTACTTAAAGATTTCGGTTCAAAAAACGACCAATTTTCCTTAAGATAGTTTAAATCGAATGATATATTTCTGAAGGTTAGCATATGCCCTAAAATAATATTAACATAAAAGCCAAAATAATATAAGTTCACTTTTGAAAAATACGTATTAAGGAAATTATACATATGGTAAGTGAATTCTTATAGTTTTCTTTTAAAATGAATACTTAAAGATTTCGGTTCAAAAAACGACCAATTTTCCTTAAGTTAGTTTAACTCGAATGGTATTTTTCTGAAGGCAAGCATATGCACTAAAACGATGTGACCATAAATGTTTAAATAATATATTTTTACGTAGGAAAAATACGTATTAAAAAACTTATATAAGTATATGGTAAATGAATTCTTATAGTTTTCTTTTAAAATGAATACTTAAAGATTTCGGTTCAAAAAACGACCACTTTTCCTTAAGTTAGTTTAACTTGAATGGTATTTTTCTGAAGGTAAGCATATGCACTAAAACGCTATTTCCATAAATGTTTAAATAATATATTTTTACGTAGGAAAAATACGTATTAAAACTCTTATATATATGGTAAGTGAATTCTTATAGTCTTCTTTTAAAAAGAGTACTTAAAGATTTCGGTTCAAAAAACGACCAATTTTCCTTAAGATAGTTTAAATCGAATGATATATTTCTGAAGGTTAGCATATGCCCTAAAATAATATTAACATAAAAGCCAAAATAATATAAGTTCACTTTTGAAAAATACGTATTAAGGAAATTATATATATGGTAAGTGAATTCTTATAGTTTTCTTTTAAAATGAATACTTAAAGATTTCGATTCAAAAAACGACCAATTTTCCTTAAGTTAGTTTAACTCGAATGGTATTTTTCTGAAGGCAAGCATATGCACTAAAACAATGTGACCATAAATGTTTAAATAATATATTTTTACGTAGGAAAAATACGTATTAAAAAACTTATATATATGGTAAGTGAATTCTTATAGTTTTCTTTTAAAAAGAGTACTTAAAGATTTCGGTTCAAAAAACGACCGATTTTCCTTAAGATAGTTTAAATCGAATGATATATTTCTGAAAATTAGCATATGCCCTAAAATAATATTAACATAAAAGCCAAAATAATATAAGTTCACTTTTGAAAAATACGAATTAAGGAAATTCTATATATAGTAAGTGAATTATTATAGTTTTCTCTTAAAATGAATACTTAAAGATTTCGGTTCTAAAATCGACCACTTTTTCTTAAGTTAGCTTAACTCGACTGGTATATTTCTGAAGGTAAGCATATGCACTAAAATAATGTTAACATAAATGTTGCACTAATATAACCTTAGGTAGGAAAAATACGTATTAAAAAACTTATATATATGGTAAGTGAATTCTTATAGTTTTCTTTTAAAATGAATACTTAAAGATTTCGGTTCAAAAAACGACCACTTTTCCTTAAGTTAGTTTAACTTGAATGGTTTTTTTCTGAAGGTAAGCATATGCACTAAAACGCTATGACCATAAATGTTTAAATAATATATTTTTACGTAGGAAAAATACGTATTAAAACTCTTATATATATGGTAAGTGAATTCTTATAGTCTTCTTTTAAAAAGAGTACTTAAAGATTTCGGTTCAAAAAACGACCAATTTTCCTTAAGATAGTTTAAATCGAATGATATATTTCTGAAGGTTAGCATATGCCCTAAAATAATATTAACATAAAAGCCAAAATAATATAAGTTCACTTTTGAAAAATACGTATTAAGGAAATTATATATATGGTAAGTGAATTCTTATAGTTTTCTTTTAAAATGAATACTTAAAGATTTCGATTCAAAAAACGACCAATTTTCCTTAAGTTAGTTTAACTCGAATGGTATTTTTCTGAAGGCAAGCATATGCACTAAAACAATGTGACCATAAATGTTTAAATAATATATTTTTACGTAGGAAAAATACGTATTAAAAAACTTATATATATGGTAAGTGAATTCTTATAGTTTTCTTTTAAAAAGAGTACTTAAAGATTTCGGTTCAAAAAACGACCGATTTTCCTTAAGATAGTTTAAATCGAATGATATATTTCTGAAAATTAGCATATGCCCTAAAATAATATTAACATAAAAGCCAAAATAATATAAGTTCACTTTTGAAAAATACGAATTAAGGAAATTCTATATATAGTAAGTGAATTATTATAGTTTTCTCTTAAAATGAATACTTAAAGATTTCGGTTCTAAAATCGACCACTTTTTCTTAAGTTAGCTTAACTCGACTGGTATATTTCTGAAGGTAAGCATATGCACTAAAATAATGTTAACATAAATGTTGCACTAATATAACCTTAGGTAGGAAAAATACGTATTAAAAAACTTATATATATGGTAAGTGAATTCTTATAGTTTTCTCTTAAAATGAATACTTAAAGATTTCGGTTCAAAAAACGACCACTTTTCCTTAAGTTAGCTTAACTCGACCGGTATATTTCTGAAGGTAAGCATATGCACTAAGATAATATTTACATAAAAGTCAAAATAATATAACCTTGGTTTGGAAAAATACGTAATAAAGACTTATATATATGGTAAGTGAATTCTTATAGTTTTCTCTTAAAATGAATACTCAAAGATTTCGGTTCAAAAAACGACCGTTTTTCCTTAAGTTAGCTTAACTCGACTGGTATATTTCTGAAGGTAAGCATATGCACTAAGATAATATTAACATAAAAGTCAAAATAATATAAACTTAGTTTGGAAAAATACGTACTAAAGACTTATATATATGGTAAGTGAATTCTTATAGTTTTCTCTTAAAATGAATACTTATAGATTTCGGTTCAAAAAACGACCGTTTTTACTTAAGTTAGTTTAATTTGAATGATATTTTTCTGAAGGTAAGTATATGCACTAAAATAATATAAACATAAATGTTAAAATAATATAACCTTAGGTAGGAAAAATACGTATTAAAGGATATTATATATATTGTAAGTGAATTCTTATGGTTTTTTTTTGAATGAGTACTTAAAGTTTTAGGTTCAGAAAACGATCGTTTTTCCTTAAGCTAATTTAAATGGAGTGGTATATTTCTGCAGGTAAGCATATGTTTTAAAGTGATAAAGACATAAATGTTGAAATAATATAAATTTAGGCCGGAAAAATACGTATTAAAGAACTTATATATATGGTAAGTGAATTCTTTTTTCTTTTAAAATGAGTACTTATAGATTTCGGTTCAAAAAATGACCACTTTTCCTTAAGTTAGCTTAACTCGACTGGTATATTTCTGAAGGTAAGCATATGCACTAAGATAATATTAACATAAAAGTCAAAATAATATAAACTTAGTTTGGAAAAATACGTACTAAAGACTGATATATATGGTAAGTGAATTCTTATAGTTTTCTCTTAAAATGAATACTTATAGATTTCGGTTCAAAAAACGCCATTTTTACTTAAGTTAGTTTAATTTGAATGATATATTTCTGAAGGTAAGTATATGAGCTAAAATAATATAAACATAAATGTTAAAATAATATAACCTTAGGTAGGAAAAATACGTATTAAAGGATATTATATATATGGTAAGTGAATTCTTATGGTTTATTTTTGAATGAGTACTTAAACTTTTAGGTTCAGAAAACGATCGTTTTTCCTTAAGCTAATTTAAATGGAGTGGTATATTTCTGCAGGAAAGCATATGCTTTAAAGTGATAAAGACATAAATGTTGAAATAATATAAATTTAGGCCGGAAAAATACGTATTAAAAAACTTATATATATGGTAAGTGAATTCTTTTTTCTTTTAAAATGAATACTTATAGATTTCGGTTCAAAAAATGACCACTTTTCCTTAAGTTAGCTTAACTCGTTTGGTATATTTCTGAAGGTAAGCATATGCACTAAGATAATATTTACATAAAAGTCAAAATAATATAACCTTGGTTTGGAAAAATACGTAATAAGAACTTATATATATGGTAAGTGAATTCTTATAGTTTTCTCTTAAAATGAATACTTAAAGATTTTGGTTCAAAAAACGACCACTTTTCCTTAAGTTAGCTTAATTCGACTGGTATATATCTGAAGGCAAGCATATGCACTAAGATAATATTTACATAAAAGTCAAAATAATATAACCTTGGTTTGGAAAAATACGTAATAATGACTTATATATATGGTAAGTGAATTCTTATAGTTTTCTCTTAAAATGAATACTTAAAGATTTCGGTTCAAAAAACGACCACTTTTCCTTAAGTTAGCTTAACTCGACTGGTATATATCTGAAGGGAAGCATATGCACTAAGATAATATTTACATAAAAGTCAAAATAATATAACCTTGGTTTGGAAAAATACGTAATAAAAACTTATATATATGGTAAGTGAATTCTTATAGTTTTCTCTTAAAATGAATACTTAAAGATTTCGGTTCAAAAAACGCCCACTTTTCCTTAAGTTAGCTTAACTCGACTGGTATATTTCTGAAGGTAAGCATATGCACTAAGATAATATTTACATAAAAGTCAAAATAATATAACCTTGGTTTGGAAAAATACGTAATAAAGACTTTTATATATGGTAAGTGAATTCTTATAGTTTTCTCTTAAAATGAATACTTAAAGATTTCGGTTCAAAAAACGACCACTTTTCCTTAAGTTAGCTTAACTCGACTGGTATATTTCTGAAGGTAAGCATATGCACTAAGATAATATTAACATAAAAAACAAAATAATATAAACTTAGTTTGGAAAAATACGTACTAAAGACTTATATATATGGTAAGTGAATTCTTATAGTTTTCTCTTAAAATGAATACTTATAGATTTCGGTTCAAAAAACGACCGTTTTTACTTAAGTTAGTTTAATTTGAATGATATATTTCTGAAGGTTAGTATATGCACTAAAATAATATAAACATAAATGTTAAAATAATATAACCTTAGGTAGGAAAAATACGTATTAAAGGATATTATATATGTATATGGTAAGTGAATTCTTATGGTTTTTTTTTTGAATGAGTACTTAAACTTTTAGGTTCAGAAAACGATCGTTTTTCCTTAAGCTAATTTAAATGGAGTGGTATATTTCTGCAAGTAAGCATATGCTTTAAAGTGATAAAGACATAAATGTTGAAATAATATAAATTTAGGCCGGGAAAATACGTATTAAAAAACTTATATATATGGTAAGTGGATTCTTTTTTCTTTTAAAATGAATACTTATAGATTTCGGTTCAAAAAATGACCACTTTTCCTTAAGTTAGCTTAACTTGTTTGGTATATTTCTGAAGGTAAGCATATGCACTAAGATAATATTTACATAAAAGTCAAAATAATATAACCTTGGTTTGGAAAAATACGTAATAATGACTTATATATATGGTAAGTGAATTCTTATAGTTTTCTCTTAAAATGAATACTTAAAGATTTCGGTTCAAAAAACGACCACTTTTCCTTAAGTTAGCTTAACTCGACTGGTATATATCTGAAGGGAAGCATATGCACTAAGATAATATTTACATAAAAGTCAAAATAATATAACCTTGGTTTGGAAAAATACGTAATAAAAACTTATATATATGGTAAGTGAATTCTTATAGTTTTCTCTTAAAATGAATACTTAAAGATTTCGGTTCAAAAAACGCCCACTTTTCCTTAAGTTAGCTTAACTCGACTGGTATATTTCTGAAGGTAAGCATATGCACTAAGATAATATTTACATAAAAGTCAAAATAATATAACCTTGGTTTGGAAAAATACGTAATAAAGACTTATATATATGGTAAGTGAATTCTTATAGTTTTTTCTTAAAATGAGTACTTAAAGATTTCGGTTAAAAAACGACCACTTTTCCTTAAATTAGTTTAACTCGAATGGTATTTTTCTAAAGGTAAGCATATGCACTAAGATAATATTAACATAAAAGTCAAAATAATATTAACTTAGTTTGGAAAAATACGTACTAAAGACTTATATATATGGTAAGTGAATTCTTATAGTTTTCTCTTAAAATGAATACTTATAGATTTCGGTTCAAAAAACGACCGTTTTTACTTAAGTTAGTTTAACTCGAATGATATATTTCTGAAGGTAAGCATATGCACTAAGATAATATTTACATAAAAGTCAAAATAATATAACCTTGGTTTGGAAAAATACGTAATAAAAACTTATGTATATGGTAAGTGAATTCTTATAGTTTTCTCTTAAAATGAATACTTAAAGATTTTGGTTCAAAAAACGACCACTTTTCCTTAAGTTAGCCTAACTCGACTGGTATATATCTGAAGGCAAGCATATGCACTAAGATAATATTTACATAAAAGTCAAAATAATATAACCTTGGTTTGGAAAAATACGTAATAAAAACTTATATATATGGTAAGTGAATTCTTATAGTTTTCTCTTAAAATGAATACTTAAAGATTTCGGTTCAAAAAACGACCACTTTCCCTTAAGTTAGCTTAACTCGACTGGTATATATCTGAAGGGAAGCATATGCACTAAGATAATATTTACATAAAAGTCAAAATAATATAACCTTGGTTTGGAAAAATACGTAATAAAAACTTATATATATGGTAAGTGAATTCTTATAGTTTTCTCTTAAAATGAATACTTAAAGATTTCGGTTCAAAAAACGCCCACTTTTCCTTAAGTTAGCTTAACTCGACTGGTATATTTCTGAAGGTAAGCATATGCACTAAGATAATATTTACATAAAAGTCAAAATAATATAACCTTGGTTTGGAAAAATACGTAATAAAGACTTTTATATATGGTAAGTGAATTCTTATAGTTTTCTCTTAAAATGAATACTTAAAGATTTCGGTTCAAAAAACGATCACTTTTCCTTAAGTTAGCTTAACTCGACTGGTATATTTCTGAAGGTAAGCATATGCACTAAGATAATATACACATAAAAAACAAAAAAATATAAACTTAGTTTGGAAAAATACGTACTAAAGACTTATATATATGGTAAGTGAATTCTTATAGTTTTCTCTTAAAATGAATACTTATAGATTTCGGTTCAAAAAACGACCGTTTTTACTTAAGTTAGTTTAATTTGAATGATATATTTCTGAAGGTTAGTATATGCACTAAAATAATATAAACATAAATGTTAAAATAATATAACCTTAGGTAGGAAAAATACGTATTAAAGGATATTATATATGTATATGGTAAGTGAATTCTTATGGTTTTTTTTGAATGAGTACTTAAACTTTTAGGTTCAGAAAACGATCGTTTTTCCTTAAGCTAATTTAAATGGAGTGGTATATTTCTGCAAGTAAGCATATGCTTTAAAGTGATAAAGACATAAATGTTGAAATAATATAAATTTAGGCCGGAAAAATACGTATTAAAAAACTTATATATATGGTAAGTGCATTCTTTTTTCTTTTAAAATGAATACTTATAGATTTCGGTTCAAAAAATGACCACTTTTCCTTAAGTTAGCTTAACTCGTTTGGGATATTTCTGAAGGTAAGCATATGCACTAAGATAATATTTACATAAAAGTCAAAATAGTATAACCTTGATTTGGAAAAATACGTAATAAAGACTTATATATATGGTAAGTGAATTCTTATAGTTTTCTCTTAAAATGAATACTCAAAGATTTCGGTTCAAAAAACGACCGTTTTTCCTTAAGTTAGCTTAACTCGACTGGTATATTTCTGAAGGCAAGCATATGCACTAAGATAATATTAACATAAAAGTCAAAATAATATAAACTTAGTTTGGAAAAATACGTACTAAAGACTTATATATATGGTAAGTGAATTCTTATAGTTTTCTCTTAAAATGAATACTTATAGATTTCGGTTCAAAAAACGACCGTTTTTACTTAAGTTAGTTTAATTTGAATGATATTTTTCTGAAGGTAAGTATATGCACTAAAATAATATAAACATAAATGTTAAAATAATATAACCTTAGGTAAGAAAAATACGTATTAAAGGATATTATATATATGGTAAGTGAATTCTTATGGTTTTTTTTTGAATGAGTACTTAAACTTTTAGGTTCAGAAAACGATCGTTTTTCCTTAAGCTAATTTAAATGGAGTGGTATATTTCTGCAGGTAAGCATATGTTTTAAAGTGATAAAGACATAAATGTTGAAATAATATAAATTTAGGCCGGAAAAATACGTATTAAAGAACTTATATATATGGTAAGTGAATTCTTTTTTCTTTTAAAATGAATACTTATAGATTTCGGTTCAAAAAATGACCACTTTTCCTTAAGTTAGCTTAACTCGTTTGGTATATTTCTGAAGGTAAGCATATGCACTAAGATAATATTTACATAAAAGTCAAAATAATATAACCTTGGTTTGGAAAAATACGTAATAAAGACTTATATATATGGTAAGTGAATTCTTATAGTTTTCTCTTAAAATGAATACTCAAAGATTTCGGTTCAAAAAACGACCGTTTTTCCTTAAGTTAGCTTAACTCGACTGGTATATTTCTGAAGGTAAGCATATGCACTAAGATAATATTAACATAAAAGTCAAAATAATATAAACTTAGTTTGGAAAAATACGTACTAAAGACTTATATATATGGTAAGTGAATTCTTATAGTTTTCTCTTAAAATGAATACTTATAGATTTCGGTTCAAAAAACGACCGTTTTTACTTAAGTTAGTTTAATTTGAATGATATTTTTCTGAAGGTAAGTATATGCACTTAAATAATATAAACATAAATGTTAAAATAATATAACCTTAGGTAAGAAAAATACGTATTAAAGGATATTATATATATGGTAAGTGAATTCTTATGGTTTTTTTTTTGAATGAGTACTTAAACTTTTAGGTTCAGAAAACGATCGTTTTTCCTTAAGCTAATTTAAATGGAGTGGTATATTTCTGCAGGTAAGCATATGTTTTAAAGTGATAAAGACATAAATGTTGAAATAATATAAATTTAGGCCGGAAAAATACGTATTAAAGAACTTATATATATGGTAAGTGAATTCTTTTTTCTTTTAAAATGAATACTTATAGATTTCGGTTCAAAAAATGACCACTTTTCCTTAAGTTAGCTTAACTCGTTTGGTATATTTCTGAAGGTAAGCATATGCACTAAGATAATATTTACATGAAAGTCAAAATAATATAACCTTGGTTTGGAAAAATACGTAATAAAGACTTATATATATGGTAAGTGAATTCTTATAGTTTTCTCTTAAAATGAATACTCAAAGATTCCGGTTCAAAAAACGACCGTTTTTCCTTAAGTTAGCTTAACTCGACTGGTATATTTCTGAAGGTAAGCATATGCACTAAGATAATATTAACATAAAAGTCAAAATAATATAAACTTAGTTTGGAAAAATACGTACTAAAGACTTATATATATGGTAAGTGAATTCTTATAGTTTTCTCTTAAAATGAATACTTATAGATTTCGGTTCAAAAAACGACCGTTTTTACTTAAGTTAGTTTAATTTGAATGATATTTTTCTGAAGGTAAGTATATGCACTAAAATAATATAAACATAAATGTTTAAATAATATAACCTTAGGTAAGAAAAATACGTATTAAAGGATATTATATATATGGTAAGTGAATTCTTATGGTTTTTTTTTGAATGAGTACTTAAACTTTTAGGTTCAGAAAGCGATCGTTTTTCCTTAAGCTAATTTAAATGGAGTGGTATATTTCTGCAAGTAAGCATATGCTTTAAAGTGATAAAGACATAAATGTTGAAATAATATAAATTTAGGCCGGAAAAATACGTATTAAAAAACTTATATATATGGTAAGTGAATTCTTTTTTCTTTTAAAATGAATACTTATAGATTTCGGTTCAAAAAATGATCACTTTTCCTGAAGTTAGCTTAACTTGTTTGGTATATTTCTGAAGGTGAGCATATGCACTAAGATAATATTTACATAAAAGTCAAAATAATATAACCTTGGTTTGGAAAAATACGTAATAAAGACTTATATATATGGTAAGTGAATTCTTATAGTTTTCTCTTAAAATGAATATTCAAAGATTTCGGTTCAAAAAACGACCGTTTTTACTTAAGTTAGCTTAACTCGACTGGTATATTTCTGAAGGTAAGCATATGCACTAAGATAATATTAACATAAAAGTCAAAATAATATAAACTTAGTTTGGAAAAATACATACTAAAGACTTATATATATGGTAAGTGAATTCTTATAGTTTTCTCTTAAAATGAATACTTATAGATTTCGGTTCAAAAAACGACCGTTTTTACTTAAGTTAGTTTAATTTGAATGATATTTTTCTGAAGGTAAGTATATGCACTAAAATAATATAAACACAAATGTTAAAATAATATAACCTTAGGTAAGAAAAATACGTATTAAAGGATATTATATATATGGTAAGTGAATTCTTATGGTTTTTTTTTGAATGAGTACTTAAACTTTTAGGTTCAGAAAACGATCGTTTTTCCTTAAGCTAATTAAAATGGAGTGGTATATTTCTGCAGGTAAGCATATGTTTTAAAGTGATAAAGACATAAATGTTGAAATAATATAAATTTAGGCCGGAAAAATACGTATTAAAGAACTTATATATATGGTAAGTGAATTATTTTTTCTTTTAAAATGAATACTTATAGATTTCGGTTCAAAAAATGACCACTTTTCCTTAAGTTAGCTTAACTCGTTTGGTATATTTCTGAAGGTAAGCATATGCACTAAGATAATATTTACATAAAAGTCAAAATAATATAACCTTGGTTTGGAAAAATACGTAATAAAGACTTATATATATGGTAAGTGAATTCTTATAGTTTTCTCTTAAAATGAATACTTAAAGATTTCGGTTCAAAAAACGACCGTTTTTCCTTAAGTTAGCTTAACTCGACTGGTATATTTCTGAAGGTAAGCATATGCACTAAGATAATATTAACATAAAAGTCAAAATAATATAAACTTAGTTTGGAAAAATACGTACTAAAGACTTATATATAAGGTAAGTGAATTCTTATAGTTTTCTCTTAAAATGAATACTTATAGATTTCGGTTCAAAAAACGACCGTTTTTACTTAAGTTAGTTTAATTTGAATGATATATTTCTGAAGGTAAGTATATGCACTAAAATAATATAAACATAAATGTTAAAATAATATAACCTTAGGTAGGAAAAATACGTATTAAATGATATTATATATATTGTAAGTGAATTCTTATGGTTTTTTTTTGAATGAGTACTTAAAGTTTTAGGTTCAGAAAACGATCGTTTTTCCTTAAGCTAATTTAAATGGAGTGGTATATTTCTGCAGGTAAGCATATGTTTTAAAGTGATAAAGACATAAATGTTGAAATAATATAAATTTAGGCCGGAAAAATACGTATTAAAGAACTTATATATATGGTAAGTGAATTATTTTTTCTTTTAAAATGAATACTTATAGATTTCGGTTCAAAAAATGACCACTTTTCCTTAAGTTAGCTTAACTCGTTTGGTATATTTCTGAAGGTAAGCATATGCACTAAGATAATATTTACATAAAAGTCAAAATAATATAACCTTGGTTTGGAAAAATACGTAATAAAGACTTATATATATGGTAAGTGAATTCTTATAGTTTTCTCTTAAAATGAATACTTAAAGATTTCGGTTCAAAAAACGACCGTTTTTCCTTAAGTTAGCTTAACTCGACTGGTATATTTCTGAAGGTAAGCATATGCACTAAGATAATATTAACATAAAAGTCAAAATAATATAAACTTAGTTTGGAAAAATACGTACTAAAGACTTATATATATGGTAAGTGAATTCTTATAGTTTTCTCTTAAAATGAATACTTATAGATTTCGGTTCAAAAAACGACCGTTTTTACTTAAGTTAGTTTAATTTGAATGATATTTTTCTGAAGGTAAGTATATGCACTAAAATAATATAAACACAAATGTTAAAATAATATAACCTTAGGTAAGAAAAATACGTATTAAAGGATATTATATATATGGTAAGTGAATTCTTATGGTTTTTTTTTGAATGAGTACTTAAACTTTTAGGTTCAGAAAACGATCGTTTTTCCTTAAGCTAATTAAAATGGAGTGGTATATTTCTGCAGGTAAGCATATGTTTTAAAGTGATAAAGACATAAATGTTGAAATAATATAAATTTAGGCCGGAAAAATACGTATTAAAGAACTTATATATATGGTAAGTGAATTATTTTTTCTTTTAAAATGAATACTTATAGATTTCGGTTCAAAAAATGACCACTTTTCCTTAAGTTAGCTTAACTCGTTTGGTATATTTCTGAAGGTTAGCATATGCACTAAGATAATATTTACATAAAAGTCAAAATAATATAACCTTGGTTTGGAAAAATACGTAATAAAGACTTATATATATGGTAAGTGAATTCTTATAGTTTTCTCTTAAATGAATACTTAAAGATTTCGGTTCAAAAAACGACCACTTTTCCTTAAGTTAGCTTAACTCGACTGGTATATTTCTGAAGGTAAGCATATGCACTAAGATAATGATAACATAAAAGTCAAAATAATATAAACTTAGTTTGGAAAAATACGTACTAAAGACTTATATATATGGTAAGTGAATTCTTATAGTTTTCTCTTAAAATGAATACTTATAGATTTTGGTTCAAAAAACGCCATTTTTACTTAAGTTAGTTTAATTTGAATGATATATTTCTGAAGGTAAGTATATGCACTAAAATAATATAAACATAAATTTTAAAATAATATAACCTTAGGTAGGAAAAATACGTATTAAAGGATATTATATATATGGTAAGTGAATTCTTATGGTTTATTTTTGAATGAGTACTTAAACTTTTAGGTTCAGAAAACGATCGTTTTTCCTTAAGCTAATTTAAATGGAGTGGTATATTTCTGCAGGAAAGCATATGTTTTAAAGTGATAAAGACATAAATGTTGAAATAATATAAATTTAGGCCGGAAAAATACGTATTAAAAAACTTATATACATGGTAAGTGAATTCTTTTTTCTTTTAAAATGAATACTTATAGATTTCGGTTCAAAAAATGACCACTTTTCCTTAAGTTAGCTTAACTCGTTTGGTATATTTCTGAAGGTAAGCATATGCACTAAGATAATATTTACATAAAAGTCAAAATAATATAACCTTGGTTTGGAAAAATACGTAATAAAAACTTATATATATGGTAAGTGAATTCTTATAGTTTTCTCTTAAAATGAATACTTAAAGATTTTGGTTCAAAAAACGACCACTTTTCCTTAAGTTAGCTTAACTCGACTGGTATATATCTGAAGGCAAGCATATGCACTAAGATAATATTTACATAAAAGTCAAAATAATATAACCTTGGTTTGGAAAAATACGTAATAATGACTTATATATATGGTAAGTGAATTCTTATAGTTTTCTCTTAAAATGAATACTTAAAGATTTCGGTTCAAAAAACGACCACTTTTCCTTAAGTTAGCTTAACTCGACTGGTATATATCTGAAGGGAAGCATATGCACTAAGATAATATTTACATAAAAGTCAAAATAATATAACCTTGGTTTGGAAAAATACGTAATAAAAACTTATATATATTCTTAGGTAAGTGAATTCTTATAGTTTTCTCTTAAAATGAATACTTAAAGATTTCGGTTAAAAAAACGCCCACTTTTCCTTAAGTTAGCTTAACTCGACTGGTATATTTCTGAAGGTAAGCATATGCACTAAGATAATATTTACATAAAAGTCAAAATAATATAACCTTGGTTTGGAAAAATACGTAATAAAGACTTTTATATATGGTAAGTGAATTCTTATAGTTTTCTCTTAAAATGAATACTTAAAGATTTCGGTTCAAAAAACGACCGTTTTTACTTAAGTTAGTTTAATTTGAATGATATTTTTCTGAAGGTAAGTATATGCACTAAAATAATATAAACATAAATGTTAAAATAATATAACCTTAGGTAAGAAAAATACGTATTAAAGGATATTATATATATGGTAAGTGAATTCTTATGGTTTTTTTTTGAATGAGTACTTAAACTTTTAGGTTCAGAAAACGATCGTTTTTCCTTAAGCTAATTTAAATGGAGTGGTATATTTCTGCAGTTAAGCATATGTTTTAAAGTGATAAAGACATAAATGTTGAAATAATATAAATTTAGGCCGGAAAAATACGTATTAAAGAACTTATATATATGGTAAGTGAATTTTTTTTTCTTTTAAAATGAATACTTATAGATTTCGGTTCAAAAAATGACCACTTTTCCTTAAGTTACCTTAACTCGTTTGGTATATTTCTGAAGGTAAGCATATGCACTAAGATAATATTTACATAAAAGTCAAAATAATATAACCTTGGTTTGGAAAAATACGTAATAAAGACTTATATATATGGTAAGTGAATTCTTATAGTTTTCTCTTAAAATGAATACTCAAAGATTTCGGTTCAAAAAACGACCGTTTTTCCTTAAGTTAGCTTAACTCGACTGTTATATTTCTGAAGGTAAGCATATGCACTAAGATAATATTAACATAAAAGTCAAAATAATATAAACTTAGTTTGGAAAAATACGTACTAAAGACTTATATATATGGTAAGTGAATTCTTATAGTTTTCTCTTAAAATGAATACTTATAGATTTCGGTTCAAAAAACGACCGTTTTTACTTAAGTTAGTTTAATTTGAATGATATTTTTCTGAAGGTAAGTATATGCACTAAAATAATATAAACATAAATGTTAAAATAATATAACCTTAGGTAAGAAAAATACGTATTAAAGGATATTATATATATGGTAAGTGAATTCTTATGGTTTTTTTTTGAATGAGTACTTAAACTTTTAGGTTCAGAAAACGATCGTTTTTCCTTAAGCTAATTTAAATGGAGTGGTATATTTCTGCAGGTAAGCATATGTTTTAAAGTGATAAAGACATAAATGTTGAAATAATATAAATTTAGGCCGGAAAAATACGTATTAAAGAACTTATATATATGGTAAGTGAATTCTTTTCTCTTTTAAAATGAATACTTATAGATTTCGGTTCAAAAAATGACCACTTTTCCTTAAGTTAGCTTAACTCGTTTGGTATATTTCTGAAGGTAAGAATATGCACTAAGATAATATTTACATAAAAGTCAAAATAATATAACCTTGGTTTGGAAAAATACGTAATAAAGACTTATATATATGGTAAGTGAATTCTTATAGTTTTCTCTTAAAATGAATACTCAAAGATTCCGGTTCAAAAAACGACCGTTTTTCCTTAAGTTAGCTTAACTCGTTTGGTATATTTCTGAAGGTAAGCATATGCACTAAGATAATATTTACATAAAAGTCAAAATAATATAACCTTGGTTTGGAAAAATACGTAATAAAGACTTATATATATGGTAAGTGAATTCTTATAGTTTTCTCTTAAAATGAATACTTAAAGATTTTGGTTCAAAAAACGACCACTTTTCCTTAAGTTAGCTTAACTCGACTGGTATATATCTGAAGGCAAGCATATGCACTAAGATAATATTTACATAAAAGTCAAAATAATATAACCTTGGTTTGGAAAAATACGTAATAATGACTTATATATATGGTAAGTGAATTCTTATAGTTTTCTCTTAAAATGAATACTTAAAGATTTCGGTTCAAAAAACGACCACTTTTCCTTAAGTTAGCTTAACTCGACTGGTATATATCTGAAGGGAAGCATATGCACTAAGATAATATTTACATAAAAGTCAAAATAATATAACCTTGGTTTGGAAAAATACGTAATAAAAACTTATATATATTCTTAGGTAAGTGAATTCTTATAGTTTTCTCTTAAAATGAATACTTAAAGATTTCGGTTAAAAAAACGCCCACTTTTCCTTAAGTTAGCTTAACTCGACTGGTATATTTCTGAAGGTAAGCATATGCACTAAGATAATATTTACATAAAAGTCAAAATAATATAACCTTGGTTTGGAAAAATACGTAATAAAGACTTTTATATATGGTAAGTGAATTCTTATAGTTTTCTCTTAAAATGAATACTTAAAGATTTCGGTTCAAAAAACGACCGTTTTTACTTAAGTTAGTTTAATTTGAATGATATTTTTCTGAAGGTAAGTATATGCACTAAAATAATATAAACATAAATGTTAAAATAATATAACCTTAGGTAAGAAAAATACGTATTAAAGGATATTATATATATGGTAAGTGAATTCTTATGGTTTTTTTTTGAATGAGTACTTAAACTTTTAGGTTCAGAAAACGATCGTTTTTCCTTAAGCTAATTTAAATGGAGTGGTATATTTCTGCAGTTAAGCATATGTTTTAAAGTGATAAAGACATAAATGTTGAAATAATATAAATTTAGGCCGGAAAAATACGTATCAAAGAACTTATATATATGGTAAGTGAATTTTTTTTTCTTTTAAAATGAATACTTATAGATTTCGGTTCAAAAAATGACCACTTTTCCTTAAGTTACCTTAACTCGTTTGGTATATTTCTGAAGGTAAGCATATGCACTAAGATAATATTTACATAAAAGTCAAAATAATATAACCTTGGTTTGGAAAAATACGTAATAAAGACTTATATATATGGTAAGTGAATTCTTATAGTTTTCTCTTAAAATGAATACTCAAAGATTTCGGTTCAAAAAACGACCGTTTTTACTTAAGTTAGTTTAATTTGAATGATATTTTTCTGAAGGTAAGTATATGCACTAAAATAATATAAACATAAATGTTAAAATAATATAACCTTAGGTAAGAAAAATACGTATTAAAGGATATTATATATATGGTAAGTGAATTCTTATGGTTTTTTTTTGAATGAGTACTTAAACTTTTAGGTTCAGAAAACGATCGTTTTTCCTTAAGCTAATTTAAATGGAGTGGTATATTTCTGCAGTTAAGCATATGTTTTAAAGTGATAAAGACATAAATGTTGAAATAATATAAATTTAGGCCGGAAAAATACGTATTAAAGAACTTATATATATGGTAAGTGAATTTTTTTTTCTTTTAAAATGAATACTTATAGATTTCGGTTCAAAAAATGACCACTTTTCCTTAAGTTAGCTTAACTCGACTGGTATATATCTGAAGGCAAGCATATGCACTAAGATAATATTTACATAAAAGTCAAAATAATATAACCTTGGTTTGGAAAAATACGTAATAATGACTTATATATATGGTAAGTGAATTCTTATAGTTTTCTCTTAAAATGAATACTTAAAGATTTCGGTTCAAAAAACGACCACTTTTCCTTAAGTTAGCTTAACTCGACTGGTATATATCTGAAGGGAAGCATATGCACTAAGATAATATTTACATAAAAGTCAAAATAATATAACCTTGGTTTGGAAAAATACGTAATAAAAACTTATATATATTCTTAGGTAAGTGAATTCTTATAGTTTTCTCTTAAAATGAATACTTAAAGATTTCGGTTAAAAAAACGCCCACTTTTCCTTAAGTTAGCTTAACTCGACTGGTATATTTCTGAAGGTAAGCATATGCACTAAGATAATATTTACATAAAAGTCAAAATAATATAACCTTGGTTTGGAAAAATACGTAATAAAGACTTTTATATATGGTAAGTGAATTCTTATAGTTTTCTCTTAAAATGAATACTTAAAGATTTCGGTTCAAAAAACGACCGTTTTTACTTAAGTTAGTTTAATTTGAATGATATTTTTCTGAAGGTAAGTATATGCACTAAAATAATATAAACATAAATGTTAAAATAATATAACCTTAGGTAAGAAAAATACGTATTAAAGGATATTATATATATGGTAAGTGAATTCTTATGGTTTTTTTTTGAATGAGTACTTAAACTTTTAGGTTCAGAAAACGATCGTTTTTCCTTAAGCTAATTTAAATGGAGTGGTATATTTCTGCAGTTAAGCATATGTTTTAAAGTGATAAAGACATAAATGTTGAAATAATATAAATTTAGGCCGGAAAAATACGTATTAAAGAACTTATATATATGGTAAGTGAATTTTTTTTTCTTTTAAAATGAATACTTATAGATTTCGGTTCAAAAAATGACCACTTTTCCTTAAGTTACCTTAACTCGTTTGGTATATTTCTGAAGGTAAGCATATGCACTAAGATAATATTTACATAAAAGTCAAAATAATATAACCTTGGTTTGGAAAAATACGTAATAAAGACTTTTATATATGGTAAGTGAATTCTTATAGTTTTCTCTTAAAATGAATACTTAAAGATTTCGGTTCAAAAAACGACCGTTTTTACTTAAGTTAGTTTAATTTGAATGATATTTTTCTGAAGGTAAGTATATGCACTAAAATAATATAAACATAAATGTTAAAATAATATAACCTTAGGTAAGAAAAATACGTATTAAAGGATATTATATATATGGTAAGTGAATTCTTATGGTTTTTTTTTGAATGAGTACTTAAACTTTTAGGTTCAGAAAACGATCGTTTTTCCTTAAGCTAATTTAAATGGAGTGGTATATTTCTGCAGTTAAGCATATGTTTTAAAGTGATAAAGACATAAATGTTGAAATAATATAAATTTAGGCCGGAAAAATACGTATTAAAGAACTTATATATATGGTAAGTGAATTTTTTTTTCTTTTAAAATGAATACTTATAGATTTCGGTTCAAAAAATGACCACTTTTCCTGAAGTTAGCTTAACTTGTTTGGTATATTTCTGAAGGTGAGCATATGCACTAAGATAATATTTACATAAAAGTCAAAATAATATAACCTTGGTTTGGAAAAATACGTAATAAAGACTTATATATATGGTAAGTGAATTCTTATAGTTTTCTCTTAAAATGAATACTCAAAAATTCCGGTTCAAAAAATGACCACTTTTCCTTAAGTTAGCTTAACTCGTTTGGTATATTTCTGAAGGTAAGCATATGCACTAAGATAATATTTACATAAAAGTCAAAATAATATAACCTTGGTTTGGAAAAATACGTAATAAAGACTTATATATATGGTAAGTGAATTCTTATAGTTTTCTCTTAAAATGAATACTTAAAGATTTTGGTTCAAAAAACGACCACTTTTCCTTAAGTTAGCTTAACTCGACTGGTATATATCTGAAGGCAAGCATATGCACTAAGATAATATTTACATAAAAGTCAAAATAATATAACCTTGGTTTGGAAAAATACGTAATAATGACTTATATATATGGTAAGTGAATTCTTATAGTTTTCTCTTAAAATGAATACTTAAAGATTTCGGTTCAAAAAACGACCACTTTTCCTTAAGTTAGCTTAACTCGACTGGTATATATCTGAAGGGAAGCATATGCACTAAGATAATATTTACATAAAAGTCAAAATAATATAACCTTGGTTTGGAAAAATACGTAATAAAAACTTATATATATTCTTAGGTAAGTGAATTCTTATAGTTTTCTCTTAAAATGAATACTTAAAGATTTCGGTTAAAAAAACGCCCACTTTTCCTTAAGTTAGCTTAACTCGACTGGTATATTTCTGAAGGTAAGCATATGCACTAAGATAATATTTACATAAAAGTCAAAATAATATAACCTTGGTTTGGAAAAATACGTAATAAAGACTTTTATATATGGTAAGTGAATTCTTATAGTTTTCTCTTAAAATGAATACTTAAAGATTTCGGTTCAAAAAACGACCGTTTTTACTTAAGTTAGTTTAATTTGAATGATATTTTTCTGAAGGTAAGTATATGCACTAAAATAATATAAACATAAATGTTAAAATAATATAACCTTAGGTAAGAAAAATACGTATTAAAGGATATTATATATATGGTAAGTGAATTCTTATGGTTTTTTTTTGAATGAGTACTTAAACTTTTAGGTTCAGAAAACGATCGTTTTTCCTTAAGCTAATTTAAATGGAGTGGTATATTTCTGCAGTTAAGCATATGTTTTAAAGTGATAAAGACATAAATGTTGAAATAATATAAATTTAGGCCGGAAAAATACGTATTAAAGAACTTATATATATGGTAAGTGAATTTTTTTTTCTTTTAAAATGAATACTTATAGATTTCGGTTCAAAAAATGACCACTTTTCCTTAAGTTACCTTAACTCGTTTGGTATATTTCTGAAGGTAAGCATATGCACTAAGATAATATTTACATAAAAGTCAAAATAATATAACCTTGGTTTGGAAAAATACGTAATAAAGACTTATATATATGGTAAGTGAATTCTTATAGTTTTCTCTTAAAATGAATACTCAAAGATTTCGGTTCAAAAAACGACCGTTTTTCCTTAAGTTAGCTTAACTCGACTGGTATATTTCTGAAGGTAAGCATATGCACTAAGATAATATTAACATAAAAGTCAAAATAATATAAACTTAGTTTGGAAAAATACGTACTAAAGACTTATATATATGGTAAGTGAATTCTTATAGTTTTCTCTTAAAATGAATACTTATAGATTTCGGTTCAAAAAACGACCGTTTTTACTTAAGTTAGTTTAATTTGAATGATATTTTTCTGAAGGTAAGTATATGCACTAAAATAATATAAACATAAATGTTAAAATAATATAACCTTAGGTAAGAAAAATACGTATTAAAGGATATTATATATATGGTAAGTGAATTCTTATGGTTTTTTTTTGAATGAGTACTTAAACTTTTAGGTTCAGAAAACGATCGTTTTTCCTTAAGCTAATTTAAATGGAGTGGTATATTTCTGCAGGTAAGCATATGTTTTAAAGTGATAAAGACATAAATGTTGAAATAATATAAATTTAGGCCGGAAAAATACGTATTAAAGAACTTATATATATGGTAAGTGAATTCTTTTCTCTTTTAAAATGAATACTTATAGATTTCGGTTCAAAAAATGACCACTTTTCCTTAAGTTAGCTTAACTCGTTTGGTATATTTCTGAAGGTAAGCATATGCACTAAGATAATATTTACATAGAAGTCAAAATAATATAACCTTGGTTTGGAAAAATACGTAATAAAGACTTATATATATGGTAAGTGAATTCTTATAGTTTTCTCTTAAAATGAATACTCAAAGATTCCGGTTCAAAAAACGACCGTTTTTCCTTAAGTTAGCTTAACTCGACTGGTATATTTCTGAAGGTAAGCATATGCACTAAGATAATATTAACATAAAAGTCAAAATAATATAAACTTAGTTTGGAAAAATACGTACTAAAGACTTATATATATGGTAAGTGAATTCTTATAGTTTTCTCTTAAAATGAATACTTATAGATTTCGGTTCAAAAAACGACCGTTTTTACTTAAGTTAGTTTAATTTGAATGATATTTTTCTGAAGGTAAGTATATGCACTAAAATAATATAAACATAAATGTTAAAATAATATAACCTTAGGTAAGAAAAATACGTATTAAAGGATATTATATATATGGTAAGTGAATTCTTATGGTTTTTTTTTGAATGAGTACTTAAACTTTTAGGTTCAGAAAGCGATCGTTTTTCCTTAAGCTAATTTAAATGGCGTGGTATATTTCTGCAAGTAAGCATATGCTTTAAAGTGATAAAGACATAAATGTTGAAATAATATAAATTTAGGCCGGAAAAATACGTATTAAAAAACTTATATATATGGTAAGTGAATTCTTTTTTCTTTTAAAATGAATACTTATAGATTTCGGTTCAAAAAATGACCACTTTTCCTGAAGTTAGCTTAACTTGTTTGGTATATTTCTGAAGGTAAGCATATGCACTAAGATAATATTTACACAAAAGTCAAAATAATATAACCTTGGTTTGGAAAAATACGTAATAAAGACTTATATATATGGTAAGTGAATTCTTATAGTTTTCTCTTAAAATGAATACTCAAAGATTTCGGTTCAAAAAACGACCGTTTTTCCTTAAGTTAGCTTAACTCGACTGGTATATTTCTGAAGGTAAGCATATGCACTAAGATAATATTAACATAAAAGTCAAAATAATATAAACTTAGTTTGGAAAAATACGTACTAAAGACTTATATATATGGTAAGTGAATTCTTATAGTTTTCTCTTAAAATGAATACTTATAGATTTCGGTTCAAAAAACGACCGTTTTTACTTAAGTTAGTTTAATTTGAATGATATTTTTCTGAAGGTAAGTATATGAACTAAAATAATATGAACATAAATGTTAAAATAATATAACCTTAGGTAAGAAAAATACGTATTAAAGGATATTATATATATGGTAAGTGAATTCTTATGGTTTATTTTTGAATGAGTACTTAAACTTTTAGGTTCAGAAAACGATCGTTTTTCCTTAAGCTAATTTAAATGGAGTGGTATATTTCTGCAGAAAAGCATATGTTTTAAAGTGATAAAGACATAAATGTTGAAATAATATAAATTTAGGCCGGAAAAATACGTATTAAAAAACTTATATACATGGTAAGTGAATTCTTTTTTCTTTTAAAATGAATACTTATAGATTTCGGTTCAAAAAATGACCACTTTTCCTTAAGTTAGCTTAACTCGTTTGGTATATTTCTGAAGGTAAGCATATGCACTAAGATAATATTTACATAAAAGTCAAAATAATATAACCTTGGTTTGGAAAAATACGTAATAAAAACTTATATATATGGTAAGTGAATTCTTATAGTTTTCTCTTAAAATGAATACTTAAAGATTTTGGTTCAAAAAACGACCACTTTTCCTTAAGTTAGCTTAACTCGACTGGTATATATCTGAAGGCAAGCATATGCACTAAGATAATATTTACATAAAAGTCAAAATAATATAACCTTGGTTTGGAAAAATACGTAATAATGACTTATATATATGGTAAGTGAATTCTTATAGTTTTCTCTTAAAATGAATACTTAAAGATTTCGGTTCAAAAAACGACCACTTTTCCTTAAGTTAGCTTAACTCGACTGGTATATATCTGAAGGGAAGCATATGCACTAAGATAATATTTACATAAAAGTCAAAATAATATAACCTTGGTTTGGAAAAATACGTAATAAAAACTTATATATATGGTAAGTGAATTCTTATAGTTTTCTCTTAAAATGAATACTTAAACATTTCGGTTAAAAAAACGCCCACTTTTCCTTAAGTAAGCTTAACTCGACTGGTATATTTCTGAAGGTAAGCATATGCACTAAGATAATATTTACATAAAAGTCAAAATAATATAACCTTGGTTTGGAAAAATACGTAATAAAGACTTTTATATATGGTAAGTGAATTCTTATAGTTTTCTCTTAAAATGAATACTTAAAGATTTCGGTTCAAAAAACGACCACTTTTCCTTAAGTTAGCTTAACTCGACTGGTATATTTCTGAAGGTAAGCATATGCACTAAGATAATATTAACATAAAAAACAAAATAATATAAACTTAGTTTGGAAAAATACGTACTAAAGACTTATATATATGGTAAGTGAATTCTTATAGTTTTCTCTTAAAATGAATACTTATAGATTTCGGTTCAAAAAACGACCGTTTTTACTTAAGTTAGTTTAATTTGAATGATATATTTCTGAAGGTAAGTATATGCACTAAAATAATATAAACATAAATGTTAAAATAATATAACCTTAGGTAGGAAAAATACGTATTAAAGGATATTATATATGTATATGGTAAGTGAATTCTTATGGTTTTTTTTTGAATGAGTACTTAAACTTTTAGGTTCAGAAAACGATCGTTTTTCCTTAAGCTAATTTAAATGGAGTGGTATATTTCTGCAAGTAAGCATATGCTTTAAAGTGATAAAGACATAAATGTTGAAATAATATAAATTTAGGCCGGAAAAATACGTATTAAAAAACTTATATATATGGTAAGTGCATTCTTTTTTCTTTTAAAATGAATACTTATAGATTTCGGTTCAAAAAATGACCACTTTTCCTTAAGTTAGCTTAACTTGTTTGGTATATTTCTGAAGGTAAGCATATGCACTAAGATAATATTTACATAAAAGTCAAAATAATATAACCTTGGTTTGGAAAACTACGTAATAAAGACTTATATATATGGTAAGTGAATTCTTATAGTTTTTTCTTAAAATGAGTACTTAAAGATTTCGGTTAAAAAAACGACCACTTTTCCTTAAATTAGTTTAACTCGAATGGTATTTTTCTAAAGGTAAGCATATGCACTAAGATAATATTAACATAAAAGTCAAAATAATATTAACTTAGTTTGGAAAAATACGTACTAAAGACTTATATATATGGTAAGTGAATTCTTATAGTTTTCTCTTAAAATGAATACTTATAGATTTCGGTTCAAAAAACGACCGTTTTTACTTAAGTTAGTTTAATTTGAATGATATTATTCTGAAGGTAAGTATATGCACTAAAATAATATAAACATAAATGTTAAAATAATATAACCTTAGGTAGGAAAAATACGTATTAAAGGATATTATATATATGGTAAGTGAATTCTTATGGTTTTTTTTTGAATGAGTACTTAAACTTTTAGGTTCAGAAAGCGATCGTTTTTCCTTAAGCTAATTTAAATGGAGTGGTATATTTCTGCAAGTAAGCATATGCTTTAAAGTGATAAAGACATAAATGTTGAAATAATATAAATTTAGGCCGGAAAAATACGTATTAAAAAACTTATATATATGGTAAGTGAATTCTTTTTTCTTTTAAAATGAATACTTATAGATTTCGGTTCAAAAAATGAACACTTTTCCTTAAGTTAGCTTAACTCGTTTGGGATATTTCTGAAGGTAAGCATATGCACTAAGATAATATTTACATAAAAGTCAAAATAATATAACCTTGATTTGGAAAAATACGAAATAAAGACTTATATATACGGTAAGTGAATTCTTATAGTTTTCTCTTAAAATGAATACTTAAAGATTTCGGTTCAAAAAAAGACCACTTTTCCTTAAATTAGTTTAACTCGAATGGTATTTTTCTAAAGGTAAGCATATGCACTAAAACGCTATGACCATTAATGTTTAAATAATATAACTTTAGGTAGGAAAAATACGTATTAAAAAACTTATATATATGGTAATTGAATTCTTATAGTTTTCTTTTAAAATGAATACTTAAAGATTTCGGTTCAAAAAACAACCACTTTTCCTTAAGTTAGTTTAACTTGAATGGTATATTTCTGAAGGTAAGCATATGCACTAAAACGCTATGACCAGAAATGTTTAAATAATATATTTTTACGTAGGAAAAATACGTATTAAAAGACTTATATATATGGTAAGTGAATTCTTATAGTCTTCTTTTAAAAAGAGTACTTAAAGATTTCGGTTCAAAAAACGACCAATTTTCCTTAAGCTAGCTTAACTCGACTGGTATATTTCTAAAGGTAAGCGTATGCACTAAAATAAAATTAACATAAATGTTGCAATAATATTGCTTTAGGCAGGAAAAATTGGTACTAAAAAACTTATATATATGGTAAGTGAATTCTTATAGTTTTCTTTTAAAATGAATACTTAAAGATTTCGGTTCAAAAAACGACCACTTTTCCTTAAGTTAGCTTAACTCGACTGGTATATTTCTGAAGGTAAGCATATGCACTAAGATAATATTAACATAAAAAACAAAATAATATAAACTTAGTTTGGAAAAATACGTACTAAAGACTTATATATATGGTAAGTGAATTCTTATAGTTTTCTCTTAAAATGAATACTTATAGATTTCGGTTCAAAAAACGCCCACTTTTCCTTAAGTTAGCTTAACTCGACTGGTATATTTCTGAAGGTAAGCATATGCACAAAGATAATATTAACATAAAAGTCAAAATAATATAACCTTGGTTTGGAAAAATACGTAATAAAGACTTTTATATATGGTAAGTGAATTCTTATAGTTTTCTCTTAAAATGAATACTTAAAGATTTCGGTTCAAAAAACGACCACTTTTCCTTAAGTTAGCTTAACTCGACTGGTATATTTCTGAAGGTAAGCATATGCACTAAGATAATATTTACATAAAAGTCAAAATAATATAACCTTGGTTTGGAAAAATACGTAATAAAGACTTTTATATATGGTAAGTGAATTCTTATAGTTTTCTCTTAAAATGAATACTTAAAGATTTCGGTTCAAAAAACGACCACTTTTCCTTAAGTTAGCTTAACTCGACTGGTATATTTCTGAAGGTAAGCATATGCACTAAGATAATATTAACATAAAAAACAAAATAATATAAACTTAGTTTGGAAAAATACGTACTAAAGACTTATATATATGGTAAGTGAATTCTTATAGTTTTCTCTTAAAATGAATACTTATAGATTTCGGTTCAAAAAACGACCGTTTTTACTTAAGTTAGTTTAATTTGAATGATATATTTCTGAAGGTAAGTATATGCACTAAAATAATATAAACATAAATGTTAAAATAATATAACCTTAGGTAGGAAAAATACGTATTAAAGGATATTATATATGTATATGGTAAGTGAATTCTTATGGTTTTTTTTTGAATGAGTACTTAAACTTTTAGGTTCAGAAAACGATCGTTTTTCCTTAAGCTAATTTAAATGGAGTGGTATATTTCTGCAAGTAAGCATATGCTTTAAAGTGATAAAGACATAAATGTTGAAATAATATAAATTTAGGCCGGAAAAATACGTATTAAAAAACTTATATATATGGTAAGTGCATTCTTTTTTCTTTTAAAATGAATACTTATAGATTTCGGTTCAAAAAATGACCACTTTTCCTTAAGTTAGCTTAACTTGTTTGGTATATTTCTGAAGGTAAGCATATGCACTAAGATAATATTTACATAAAAGTCAAAATAATATAACCTTGGTTTGGAAAAATACGTAATAAAGACTTATATATATGGTAAGTGAATTCTTATAGTTTTCTCTTAAAATGAATACTTAAAGATTTCGGTTCAAAAAACGACCGTTTTTCCTTAAGTTAGCTTAACTCGACTGGTATATTTCTGAAGGTAAGCATATGCACTAAGATAATATTAACATAAAAGTCAAAATAATATAAACTTAGTTTGGAAAAATACGTACTAAAGACTTATATATATGGTAAGTGAATTCTTATAGTTTTCTCTTAAAATGAATACTTATAGATTTCGGTTCAAAAAACGACCGTTTTTACTTAAGTTAGTTTAATTTGAATGATATATTTCTGAAGGTAAGTATATGCACTAAAATAATATAAACATAAATGTTAAAATAATATAACCTTAGGTAGGAAAAATACGTATTAAATGATATTATATATATTGTAAGTGAATTCTTATGGTTTTTTTTTGAATGAGTACTTAAAGTTTTAGGTTCAGAAAACGATCGTTTTTCCTTAAGCTAATTTAAATGGAGTGGTATATTTCTGCAGGTAAGCATATGTTTTAAAGTGATAAAGACATAAATGTTGAAATAATATAAATTTAGGCCGGAAAAATACGTATTAAAGAATTTATATATATGGTAAGTGAATTCTTTTTTCTTTTAAAATGAATACTTATAGATTTCGGTTCAAAAAATGACCACTTTTCCTTAAGTTAGCTTAACTCGACTGGTATATTTCTGAAGGTAAGCATATGCACTAAGATAATATTTACATAAAAGTCAAAATAATATAACCTTGGTTTGGAAAAATACGTAATAAAGACTTATATATATGGTAAGTGAATTCTTATAGTTTTCTCTTAAATGAATACTTAAAGATTTCGGTTCAAAAAACGACCACTTTTCCTTAAGTTAGCTTAACTCGACTGGTATATTTCTGACGGTAAGCATATGCACTAAGATAATATTAACATAAAAGTCAAAATAATATAAACTTAGTTTGGAAAAATACGTACTAAAGACTTATATATATGGTAAGTGAATTCTTATAGTTTTCTCTTAAAATGAATACTTATAGATTTCGGTTCAAAAAACGCCATTTTTACTTAAGTTAGTTTAATTTGAATGATATATTTCTGAAGGTAAGTATATGCACTAAAACAATATAAACATAAATTTTAAAATAATATAACCTTAGGTAGGAAAAATACGTATTAAAGGATATTATATATATGGTAAGTGAATTTTTATGGTTTATTTTTGAATGAGTACTGAAACTTTAGGTTCAGAAAACGATCGTTTTTCCTTAAGCTAATTTAAATGGAGTGGTATATTTCTGCAGGAAAGCATATGTTTTAAAGTGATAAAGACATAAATGTTGAAATAATATAAATTTAGGCCGGAAAAATACGTATTAAAAAACTTATATACATGGTAAGTGAATTCTTTTTTCTTTTAAAATGAATACTTATAGATTTCGGTTCAAAAAATGACCACTTTTCCTTAAGTTAGCTTAACTCGTTTGGTATATTTCTGAAGGTAAGCATATGCACTAAGATAATATTTACATAAAAGTCAAAATAATATAACCTTGGTTTGGAAAAATACGTAATAAAAACTTATATATATGGTAAGTGAATTCTTATAGTTTTCTCTTAAAATGAATACTTAAAGATTTTGGTTCAAAAAACGACCACTTTTCCTTAAGTTAGCTTAACTCGACTGGTATATATCTGAAGGCAAGCATATGCACTAAGATAATATTTACATAAAAGTCAAAATAATATAACCTTGGTTTGGAAAAATACGTAATAATGACTTATATATATGGTAAGTGAATTCTTATAGTTTTCTCTTAAAATGAATACTTAAAGATTTCGGTTCAAAAAACGACCACTTTTCCTTAAGTTAGCTTAACTCGACTGGTATATATCTGAAGGGAAGCATATGCACTAAGATAATATTTACATAAAAGTCAAAATAATATAACCTTGGTTTGGAAAAATACGTAATAAAAACTTATATATATGGTAAGTGAATTCTTATAGTTTTCTCTTAAAATGAATACTTAAAGATTTCGGTTCAAAAAACGCCCACTTTTCCTTAAGTTAGCTTAACTCGACTGGTATATTTCTGAAGGTAAGCATATGCACTAAGATAATATTTACATAAAAGTCAAAATAATATAACCTTGGTTTGGAAAAATACGTAATAAAGACTTTTATATATGGTAAGTGAATTCTTATAGTTTTCTCTTAAAATGAATACTTAAAGATTTCGGTTCAAAAAACGACCACTTTTCCTTAAGTTAGCTTAACTCGTCTGGTATATTTCTGAAGGTAAGCATATGCACTAAGATAATATTAACATAAAAAACAAAATAATATAAACTTAGTTTGGAAAAATACGTACTAAAGACTTATATATATGGTAAGTGAATTCTTATAGTTTTCTCTTAAAATGAATACTTATAGATTTCGGTTCAAAAAACGACCGTTTTTACTTAAGTTAGTTTAATTTGAATGATATATTTCTGAAGGTAAGTATATGCACTAAAATAATATAAACATAAATGTTAAAATAATATAACCTTAGGTAGGGAAAATACGTATTAAAGATATTATATATGTATATGGTAAGTGAATTCTTATGGTTTTTTTTTGAATGAGTACTTAAACTTTTAGGTTCAGAAAACGATCGTTTTTCCTTAAGCTAATTTAAATGGAGTGGTATATTTCTGCAAGTAAGCATATGCTTTAAAGTGATAAAGACATAAATGTTGAAATAATATAAATTTAGGCCGGAAAAATACGTATTAAAAAACTTATATATATGGTAAGTGCATTCTTTTTTCTTTTAAAATGAATACTTATAGATTTCGGTTCAAAAAATGACCACTTTTCCTTAAGTTAGCTTAACTTGTTTGGTATATTTCTGAAGGTAAGCATATGCACTAAGATAATATTTACATAAAAGTCAAAATAATATAACCTTGGTTTGGAAAAATACGTAATAAAGACTTATATATATGGTAAGTGAATTCTTATAGTTTTTTCTTAAAATGAGTACTTAAAGATTTCGGTTAAAAAAACGACCACTTTTCCTTAAATTAGTTTAACTCGAATGGTATTTTCCTAAAGGTAAGCATATGCACTAAGATAATATTAACATAAAAGTCAAAATAATATTAACTTAGTTTGGAAAAATACGTACTAAAGACTTATATATATGGTAAGTGAATTCTTTTTTCTTTTAAAATGAATACTTATAGATTTCGGTTCAAAAACTGACCACTTTTCCTTAAGTTAGCTTAACTCGTTTGGGATATTTCTGAAGGTAAGCATATGCACTAAGATAATATTTACATAAAAGTCAAAATAATATAACCTTGATTTGGAAAAATACGAAATAAAGACTTATATATATGGTAAGTGAATTCTTATAGTTTTCTCTTAAAATGAATACTTAAAGATTTCGGTTCAAAAAAAGACCACTTTTCCTTAAATTAGTTTAACTCGAATGGTATTTTTCTAAAGGCAAGCATATGCACTAAAACGCTATGACCATTAATGTTTAAATAATATAACTTTAGGTAGGAAAAATACGTATTAAAAAACTTATATATATGGTAATTGAATTCTTATAGTTTTCTTTTAAAATGAATACTTAAAGATTTCGGTTCAAAAAACAACCACTTTTCCTTAAGTTAGTTTAACTTGAATGGTATATTTCTGAAGGTAAGCATATGCACTAAAACGCTATGACCAAAAATGTTTAAATAATATATTTTTACGTAGGAAAAATACGTATTAAAAGACTTATATATATGGTAAGTGAATTCTTATAGTCTTCTTTTAAAAAGAGTACTTAAAGATTTCGGTTCAAAAAACGACCAATTTTCCTTAAGATAGTTTAAATCGAATGATATATTTCTGAAGGTTAGCATATGCCCTAAAATAATATTAACATAAAAGCCAAAATAATATAAGTTCACTTTTGAAAAATACGAATTAAGGAAATTCTATATATGGTAAGTGAATTCTTATAGTTTTCTTTTAAAATGAATACTTAAAAATTTCGGTTCAAAACACGACCACTTTTCCTTAAGTTAGTTTAACTTGAATGATATTTTTCTGAAGGTAAGCATATGCACTAAAACGCTATGACCATAAATGTTAAAATAATATATTTTTACGTAGGAAAAATACGTATTAAAAAACTTATATATATGGTAAGTGAATTCTTATAGTTTTCTTTTAAAATGAATACTTAAAGATTTCGGTTCAAAAAACAACCACTTTTCCTTAAGTTAGTTTAACTTGAATGGTATTTTTCTGAAGGTAAGCATATGCACTAAAACGCTATGACCAAAAATGTTTAAATAATATATTTTTACGTAGGAAAAATACGTATTAAAGGACTTATATATATGGCAAGTGAATTCTTATAGTCTTCTTTTAAAAAGAGTACTTAAAGATTTCGGTTCAAAAAACGACCAATTTTCCTTAAGATAGTTTAAATCGAATGATATATTTCTGAAGGTTAGCATATGCCCTAAAATAATATTAACATAAAAGCCAAAATAATATAAGTTCACTTTTGAAAAATACGTATTAAGGAAATTATATATATGGTAAGTGAATTCTTATAGTTTTCTTTTAAAATGAATACTTAAAGATTTCGGTTCAAAAAACGACCAATTTTCCTTAAGTTAGTTTAACTCGAATGGTATTTTTCTGAAGGCAAGCATATGCACTAAAACAATGTGACCATAAATGTTTAAATAATATATTTTTACGTAGGAAAAATACGTATTAAAAAACTTATATATATGGTAAGTGAATTCTTATAGTTTTCTTTTAAAAAGAGTACTTAAAGATTTCGGTTCAAAAAACGACCGATTTTCCTTAAGATAGTTTAAATCGAATGATATATTTCTGAAGGTTAGCATATGCCCTAAAATAATATTAACATAAAAGCCAAAATAATATAAGTTCACTTTTGAAAAATACGTATTAAGGAAATTATATATATGGTAAGTGAATTCTTATAGTTTTCTTTTAAAATGAATACTTAAAGATTTCGGTTCAAAAAACGACCACTTTTCCTTAAGTTAGTTTAACTTGAATGGTATTTTTTTGAAGGTAAGCATATGCACTAAAACGCTATGACCATAAATGTTTAAATAATATATTTTTACGTAGGAAAAATACGTATTAAAAAACTTATATATATGGTAAGTGAATTCTTATAGTTTTCTTTTAAAAAGAGTACTTAAAGTTTTCGGTTCAAAAAGCGACCAATTTTCCTTAAGATAGTTTAAATCGAATGATTTATTTCTGAAGGTTAGCATATGCCCTAAAATAATATTAACATAAAAGCCAAAATAATATAAGTTCACTTTTGAAAAATACGTATTAAGGAAATTATATATATGGTAAGTGAATTCTTATAGTTTTCTTTTAAAATGAATACTTAAAGATTTCGGTTCAAAAAACGACCACTTTTCCTTAAGTTAGTTTAACTTGAATGGTATTTTTCTGAAGGTAAGCATATGCACTAAAACGCTATGACCATAAATGTTTAAATAATATATTTTTACGTAGGAAAAATACGTATTAAAAAACTTATATATATGGTAAGTGAATTCTTATAGTTTTCTTTTAAAAAGAGTACTTAAAGATTTCGGTTCAAAAAACGACCAATTTTCCTTAAGATAGTTTAAATCGAATGATATATTTCTGAAGGTTAGCATATGCCCTAAAATAATATTAACATAAAAGCCAAAATAATATAAGTTCACTTTTGAAAAATACGTATTAAGGAAATTATATATATGGTAAGTGAATTCTTATAGTTTTCTTTTAAAATGAATACTTAAAGATTTCGGTTCAAAAAACGACCACTTTTCCTTAAGTTAGTTTAACTTGAATGGTATTTTTCTGAAGGTAAGCATATGCACTAAAACGCTATGGCCGTTAATGTTTAAATAATATATTTTTACGTAGGAAAAATACGTATTAAAAAACTTATATATATGGTAAGTGAATTCTTATAGTTTTCTTTTGAAAAGAGTACTTAAAGATTTCGGTTCAAAAAACGACCAATTTTCCTTAAGATAGTTTAAATCGAATGATATATTTCTGAAGGTTAGCATATGTTCTAAAATAATATTAACATAAAAGCCAAAATAATATAAGTTCACTTTTGAAAAATACGTATTAAAAAACTTATATATATGGTAAGTGAATTCTTATAGTTTTCTTTTAAAATGAATACTTAAAGATTTCGGTTCAAAAAACAACCACTTTTCCTTAAGTTAGCTTAACTTGAATGGTATTTTTCTGAAAGTAAGCATATGCACTAAAACGCTATGACCAAAAATGTTTAAATAATATATTTTTACGTAGGAAAAATACGTATTAAAGGACTTATATATATGGTAAGTGAATTCTTATAGTCTTCTTTTAAAAAGAGTACTTAAAGATTTCGGTTCAAAAAACGACCAATTTTCCTTAAGATAGTTTAAATCGAATGATATATTTCTGAAGGTTAGCATATGCCCTAAAATAATATTAACATAAAAGCCAAAATAATATAAGTTCACTTTTGAAAAATACGAATTAAGGAAATTATATATATGGTAAGTGAATTCTTATAGTTTTCTTTTAAAATGAATACTTAAAGATTTCGGTTCAAAAAACGACCACCTTTCCTTAAGTTAGTTTAACTTGAATGGTATTTTTCTGAAGGTAAGCATATGCACTAAAACGCCATGACCATAAATGTTTAAATAATATATTTTTACGTAGGAAAAATACGTATTAAAAAACTTATATATATGGTAAGTGAATTCTTATAGTTTTCTTTTAAAAAGAGTACTTAAAGTTTTCGGTTCAAAAAACGACCAATTTTCCTTAAGATAGTTTAAATCGAATGATTTATTTCTGAAGGTTAGCATATGCCCTAAAATAATATTAACATAAAAGCCAAAATAATATAAGTTCACTTTTGAAAAATACGTATTAAGGAAATTATATATATGGTAAGTGAATTCTTATAGTTTTCTTTTAAAATGAATACTTAAAGATTTCGGTTCAAAAAACGACCACTTTTCCTTAAGTTAGTTTAACTTGAATGGTATTTTTCTGAAGGTAAGCATATGCACTAAAACGCCATGACCATAAATGTTTAAATAATATATTTTCACGTAGGAAAAATACGTATTAAAAAACTTATATATATGGTAAGTGAATTCTTATAGTTTTCTTTTAAAAAGAGTACTTAAAGATTTCGGTTCAAAAAACGACCAATTTTCCTTAGGATAGTTTAAATCGAATGATATATTTCTGAAGGTTAGCATATGCCCTAAAATAATATTAACATAAAAGCCAAAATAATATAAGTTCACTTTTGAAAAATACGAATTAAGGAAATTATATATATGGTAAGTGAATTCTTATAGTTTTCTTTTAAAATGAATACTTAAAGATTTCGGTTCAAAAAACGACCACCTTTCCTTAAGTTAGTTTAACTTGAATGGTATTTTTCTGAAGGTAAGCATATGCACTAAAACGCCATGACCATAAATGTTTAAATAATATATTTTCACGTAGGAAAAATACGTATTAAAAAACTTATATATATGGTAAGTGAATTCTTATAGTCTTCTTTTAAAAAGAGTACTTAAAGATTTCGGTTCAAAAAACGACCAATTTTCCTTAAGATAGTTTAAATCGAATGATATATTTCTGAAGGTTAGCATATGCCCTAAAATAATATTAACATAAAAGCCAAAATAATATAAGTTCACTTTTGAAAAATACGTATTAAGGAAATTATATATATGGTAAGTGAATTCTTATAGTTTTCTTTTAAAATGAATACTTAAAGATTTCGGTTCAAAAAACGACCACTTTTCCTTAAGTTAGTTTAACTTGAATGGTATTTTTCTGAAGGTAAGCATATGCACTAAAACGCCATGACCATAAATGTTTAAATAATATATTTTCACGTAGGAAAAATACGTATTAAAAAACTTATATATATGGTAAGTGAATTCTTATAGTCTTCTTTTAAAAAGAGTACTTAAAGATTTCGGTTCAAAAAACGACCAATTTTCCTTAAGATAGTTTAAATCGAATGATATATTTCTGAAGGTTAGCATATGCCCTAAAATAATATTAACATAAAAGCCAAAATAATATAAGTTCACTTTTGAAAAATACGAATTAAGGAAATTATATATATGGTAAGTGAATTCTTATAGTTTTCTTTTAAAATGAATACTTAAAGATTTCGGTTCAAAAAACGACCACCTTTCCTTAAGTTAGTTTAACTTGAATGGTATTTTTCTGAAGGTAAGCATATGCACTAAAACGCCATGACCATAAATGTTTAAATAATATATTTTTACGTAGGAAAAATACGTATTAAAAAACTTATATATATGGTAAGTGAATTCTTATAGTTTTCTTTTAAAAAGAGTACTTAAAGTTTTCGGTTCAAAAAACGACCAATTTTCCTTAAGATAGTTTAAATCGAATGATTTATTTCTGAAGGTTAGCATATGCCCTAAAATAATATTAACATAAAAGCCAAAATAATATAAGTTCACTTTTGAAAAATACGTATTAAGGAAATTATATATATGGTAAGTGAATTCTTATAGTTTTCTTTTAAAATGAATACTTAAAGATTTCGGTTCAAAAAACGACCACTTTTCCTTAAGTTAGTTTAACTTGAATGGTATTTTTCTGAAGGTAAGCATATGCACTAAAACGCTATGACCATAAATGTTTAAATAATATATTTTTACGTAGGAAAAATACGTATTAAAAAACTTATATATATGGTAAGTGAATTCTTATAGTTTTCTTTTAAAAAGAGTACTTAAAGATTTCGGTTCAAAAAACGACCAATTTTCCTTAAGATAGTTTAAATCGAATGATATATTTCTGAAGGTTAGCATATGTTCTAAAATAATATTAACATAAAAGCCAAAATAATATAAGTTCACTTTTGAAAAATACGTATTAAAAAACTTATATATATGGTAAGTGAATTCTTATAGTTTTCTTTTAAAATGAATACTTAAAGATTTCGGTTCAAAAAACAACCACTTTTCCTTAAGTTAGCTTAAATTGAATGGTTTTTTTCTGAAGGTAAGCATATGCACTAAAAAGCTATGACCAAAAATGTTTAAATAATATATTTTTACGTAGGAAAAATACGTATTAAAAGACTTATATATATGGTAAGTGAATTCTTATAGTCTTCTTTTAAAAAGAGTACTTAAAGATTTCGGTTCAAAAAACGACCAATTTTCCTTAAGATAGTTTAAATCGAATGATATATTTCTGAAGGTTAGCATATGCCCTAAAATAATATTAACATAAAAGCCAAAATAATATAAGTTCACTTTTGAAAAATACGAATTAAGGAAATTCTATATATGGTAAGTGAATTCTTATAGTTTTCTTTTAAAATGAATACTTAAAGATTTCGGTTCAAAAAACGACCAATTTTCCTTAAGATAGTTTAAATCGAATGATATATTTCTGAAGGATAGCATATGCCCTAAAATAATATTAACATAAAAGCCAAAATAATATAAGTTCACTTTTGAAAAATACGAATTAAGGAAATTCTATATATGGTAAGTGAATTCTTATAGTTTTCTTTTAAAATGAATACTTAAAAATTTCGGTTCAAAACACGACCACTTTTCCTTAAGTTAGTTTAACTTGAATGATATTTTTCTGAAGGTAAGCATATGCACTAAAACGCTATGACCATAAATGTTAAAATAATATATTTTTACGTAGGAAAAATACGTATTAAAAAACTTATATATATGGTAAGTGAATTCTTATAGTTTTCTTTTAAAATGAATACTTAAAGATTTCGGCTCAAAAAACGACCACTTTTCCTTAAGTTAGTTTAACTTGAATGGTATTTTTCTGAAGGTAAGCATATGCACTAAAACGCTATGACCATAAATGTTTAAATAATATATTTTAACGTAGGAAAAATACGTATTAAAAAACTTATATATATGGTAAGCGAATTCTTATAGTCTTCTTTTAAAAAGAGTACTTAAAGATTTCGGTTCAAAAAACGACCAATTTTCCTTAAGATAGTTTAAATCGAATGAGATATTTCTGAAGGTTAGCATATGCCCTAAAATAATATTAACATAAAAGCCAAAATAATATAAGTTCACTTTTGAAAAATACGTATTAAGGAAATTATATATATGGTAAGTGAATTCTTATAGTTTTCTTTTAAAATGAATACTTAAAGATTTCGGTTCAAAAAACGACCAATTTTCCTTAAGTTAGTTTAACTCGAATGGTATTTTTCTAAAGGCAAGCATATGCACTAAAACGATGTGACCATAAATGTTTAAATAATATATTTTTACGTAGGAAAAATACGTTTAAAAAAATTATATATATGGTAAATGAATTCTTATAGTTTTCTTTTAAAATGAATACTTAAAAATTTCGGTTCAAAACACGACCACTTTTCCTTAAGTTAGTTTAACTTGAATGATATTTTTCTGAAGGTAAGCATATGCACTAAAACGCTATGACCATAAATGTTAAAATAATATATTTTTACGTAGGAAAAATACGTATTAAAAAACTTATATATATGGTAAGTGAATTCTTATAGTTTTCTTTTAAAATGAATACTTAAAGATTTCGGTTCAAAAAACGACCACTTTTCCTTAAGTTAGTTTAACTTGAATGGTATTTTTCTGAAGGTAAGCATATGCACTAAAACGCTATGACCATAAATGTTTAAATAATGTATTTTTACGTAGGAAAAATACGTATTAAAAAACTTATATATATGGTAAGTGAATTCTTATAGTTTTCTTTTAAAAAGAGTACTTAAAGATTTCGGTTCAAAAAACGACCAATTTTCCTTAAGATAGTTTAAATCGAATGATATATTTCTGAAGGTTAGCATATGCCCTAAAATAATATTAACATTAAAGCCAAAATAATATAAGTTCACTTTTGAAAAATACGAATTAAGGAAATTCTATATATGGTAAGTGAATTCTTATAGTTTTCTTTTAAAATGAATACTTAAAAATTTCGGTTCAAAACACGACCACTTTTCCTTAAGTTAGTTTAACTTGAATGATATTTTTCTGAAGGTAAGCATATGCACTAAAACGCTATGACCATAAATGTTAAAATAATATATTTTTACGTAGGAAAAATACGTATTAAAAAACTTATATATATGGTAAGTGAATTCTTATAGTTTTCTTTTAAAATGAATACTTAAAGATTTCGGTTCAAAAAACGACCACTTTTCCTTAAGTTAGTTTAACTTGAATGGTATTTTTCTGAAGGTAAGCATATGCACTAAAACGCTATGACCATAAATGTTTAAATAATGTATTTTTACGTAGGAAAAATACGTATTAAAAAACTTATATATATGGTAAGCGAATTCTTATAGTCTTCTTTTAAAAAGAGTACTTAAAGATTTCGGTTCAAAAAACGACCAATTTTCCTTAAGATAGTTTAAATCGAATGAGATATTTCTGAAGGTTAGCATATGCCCTAAAATAATATTAACATAAAAGCCAAAATAATATAAGTTCACTTTTGAAAAATACGTATTAAGGAAATTATATATATGGTAAGTGAATTCTTATAGTTTTCTTTTAAAATGAATACTTAAAGATTTCGGTTCAAAAAACGACCACTTTTCCTTAAGTTAATTTAATTTGAATGGTATTTTTCTGAAGGTAAGCATATGCATTAAAACGCTATGACCAAAAATTTTTAAATAATATATTTTTACGTAGGAAAAATACGTATTAAAAGACTTATATATATGGTAAGTGAATTCTTATAGTCTTCTTTTAAAAAGAGTACTTAAAGATTTCGGTTCAAAAAACGACCACTTTTCCTTAAGTTAGTTTAACTTGAATGGTATTTTTCTGAAGGTAAGCATATGCACTAAAACGCTATGACCATAAATGTTTAAATAATATATTTTAACGTAGGAAAAATACGTATTAAAAAACTTATATATATGGTAAGCGAATTCTTATAGTCTTCTTTTAAAAAGAGTACTTAAAGATTTCGGTTCAAAAAACGACCAATTTTCCTTAAGATAGTTTAAATCGAATGAGATATTTCTGAAGGTTAGCATATGCCCTAAAATAATATTAACATAAAAGCCAAAATAATATAAGTTCACTTTTGAAAAATACGTATTAAGGAAATTATATATATGGTAAGTGAATTCTTATAGTTTTCTTTTAAAATGAATACTTAAAGATTTCGGTTCAAAAAACGACCACTTTTCCTTAAGTTAATTTAATTTGAATGGTATTTTTCTGAAGGTAAGCATATGCATTAAAACGCTATGACCAAAAATTTTTAAATAATATATTTTTACGTAGGAAAAATACGTATTAAAAGACTTATATATATGGTAAGTGAATTCTTATAGTCTTCTTTTAAAAAGAGTACTTAAAGATTTCGGTTCAAAAAACGACCAATTTTCCTTAAGATAGTTTAAATCGAATGATATATTTCTGAAGGTTAGCATATGCCCTAAAATAATATTAACATAAAAGCCAAAATAATATAAGTTCACTTTTGAAAAATACGAATTAAGGAAATTATATATATGGTAAGTGAATTCTTATAGTTTTCTTTTAAAATGAATACTTAAAGATTTCGGTTCAAAAAACGACCACTTTTCCTTAAGTTAGTTTAACTTGAATGGTATTTTTCTGAAGGTAAGCATATGCACTAAAACGCTATGACCATAAATGTTTAAATAATGTATTTTTACGTAGGAAAAATACGTATTAAAAAACTTATATATATGGTAAGTGAATTCTTATAGTTTTCTTTTAAAATGAATACTTAAAGATTTCGGTTCAAAAAACAACCACTTTTCCTTAAGTTAGTTTAACTTGAATGGTATTTTTCTGAAGGTAAGCATATGCACTAAAACGCTATGACCAAAAATGTTTAAATAATATATTTTTACGTAGGAAAAATACGTATTAAAAAACTTATATATATGGTAAGTGAATTCTTATAGTTTTCTTTTAAAAAGAGTACTTAAAGATTTCGGTTCAAAAAACGACCAATTTTCCTTAAGATAGTTTAAATCGAATGATTTATTTCTGAAGGTTAGCATATGCCCTAAAATAATATTAACATAAAAGCCAAAATAATATAAGTTCACTTTTGAAAAATACGTATTAAGGAAATTATATATATGGTAAGTGAATTCTTATAGTTTTCTTTTAAAATGAATACTTAAAGATTTCGGTTCAAAAAACGACCACCTTTCCTTAAGTTAGTTTAACTTGAATGGTATTTTTCTGAAGGTAAGCATATGCACTAAAACGCTATGACCATAAATGTTTAAATAATATATTTTTACGTAGGAAAAATACGTATTAAAAAACTTATATATATGGTAAGTGAATTCTTATAGTTTTCTTTTAAAAAGAGTACTTAAAGATTACGGTTCAAAAAACGACCAATTTTCCTTAAGATAGTTTAAATCGAATGATATATTTCTGAAGGTTAGCATATGCCCTAAAATAATATTAACATAAAAGCCAAAATAATATAAGTTCACTTTTGAAAAATACGTATTAAGGAAATTATATATATGGTAAGTGAATTCTTATAGTTTTCTTTTAAAATGAATACTTAAAGATTTCGGTTCAAAAAACGACCACTTTTCCTTAAGTTAGTTTAACTTGAATGGTATTTTTCTGAAGGTAAGCATATGCACTAAAACGCTATGACCATAAATGTTTAAATAATATATTTTTACGTAGGAAAAATACGTATTAAAAAACTTATATATATGGTAAGTGAATTCTTATAGTTTTCTTTTAAAAAGAGTACTTAAAGATTTCGGTTCAAAAAACGACCAATTTTCCTTAAGATAGTTTAAATCGAATGATATATTTCTGAAGGCTAGCATATGCCCTAAAATAATATTAACATAAAAGCCAAAATAATATAAGTTCACTTTTGAAAAATACGAATTAAGGAAATTATATATATGGTAAGTGAATTCTTATAGTTTTCTTTTAAAATGAATACTTAAAGATTTCGGTTCAAAAAACGACCACATTTCCTTAAGTTAGTTTAACTTGAATGGTATTTTTCTGAAGGTAAGCATATGCACTAAAACGCTATGACCATAAATGCTTAAATAATATATTTTTACGTAGGAAAAATACGTATTAAAAAACTTATATATATGGTAAGTGAATTCTTATAGTTTTCTTTTAAAAAGAGTACTTAAAGATTTCCGTTCAAAAAACGACCAATTTTCCTTAAGATAGTTTAAATCGAATGATATATTTCTGAAGGTTAGCATATGCCCTAAAATAATATTAACATAATGGTAAGTGAATTCTTATAGTTTTCTCTTAAAATGAATACTTAAAGATTTCGGTTCAAAAAACGACCACTTTTCCTTAAGTTAGCTTAACTCGACCGGTATATTTCTGAAGGTAAGCATATGCACTAAGATAATATTAACATAAAAGTCAAAATAATATAACCTTGGTTTGGAAAAATACGTAATAAAGACTTATATATATGGTAAGTGAATTCTTATAGTTTTTTCTTAAAATGAATACTTAAAGATTTCGGTTAAAAAAACGACCACTTTTCCTTAAATTAGTTTAACTCGAATGGTATTTTTCTAAAGGTAAGCATATGCACTAAGATAATATTTACATAAAAGTCAAAATAATATAACCTTGGTTTGGAAAAATACGTAATAAAGACTTATATATATGGTAAGTGAATTCTTATAGTTTTTTCTTAAAATGAATACTTAAAGATTTCGGTTAAAAAAACGACCACTTTTCCTTAAATTAGTTTAACTCGAATGGTATTTTTCTAAAGGTAAGCATATGCACTAAGATAATATTAACATAAAAGTCAAAATAATATTAACTTAGTTTGGGTAAATACGTACTAAAGACTTATATATATGGTAAGTGAATTCTTATAGTTTTCTCTTAAAATGAATACTTATAGATTTCGGTTCAAAAAACGACCGTTTTTACTTAAGTTAGTTTAACTCGAATGATATATTTCTGAAGGTAAGTATATGCACTAAAATAATATAAACATAAATGTTAAAATAATATAACCTTAGGTAGAAAAAATACGTATTTAAGGATATTATATATATGGTAAGTGAATTCTTATGGTTTTTTTTTTGAATGAGTACTTAAACTTTTAGGTTAAGAAAACGATCGTTTTTCCTTAAGCTAATTTAAATGGAGTGGTATATTTCTGCAGGTAAGCATATGCTTTAAAGTGATAAAGACATAAATGTTGAAATAATATAAATTTAGGCCGGAAAAATACGTATTAAAAAACTTATATATATGGTAAGTGAATTCTTTTTTCTTTTAAAATGAATACTTATAGATTTCGGTTCAAAAAATGACCACTTTTCCTTAAGTTAGCTTAACTCGTTTGGTATATTTCTGAAGGTAAGCATATGCACTAAGATAATATTTACATAAAAGTCAAAATAATATAACCTTGGTTTGGAAAAATACGTAATAAAGACTTATATATATGGTAAGTGAATTCTTATAGTTTTTTCTTAAAATGAATACTTAAAGATTTCGGTTAAAAAAACGACCACTTTTCCTTAAATTAGTTTAACTCGAATGGTATTTTTCTAAAGGTAAGCATATGCACTAAGATAATATTAACATAAAAGTCAAAATAATATTAACTTAGTTTGGAAAAATACGTAATAAAGACTTATATATATGGTAAGTGAATTCTTATAGTTTTTTCTTAAAATGAATACTTAAAGATTTAGGTTCAAAAAAGGACCACTTTTCTTTAAGTTAGCTTAACTCGACTGGTATATATCTGAAGGGAAGCATATGCACTAAGATAATATTTACATAAAAGTCAAAATAATATAACCTTGGTTTGGAAAAATACGTAATAAAAACTTATATATATGGTAAGTGAATTCTTATAGTTTTCTCTTAAAATGAATACTTAAAGATTTCGGTTCAAAAAACGCCCATTTTTCCTTAAGTTAGCTTAACTCGACTGGTATATTTCTGAAGGTAAGCATATGCACTAAGATAATATTTACATAAAAGTCAAAATAATATAACCTTGGTTTGGAAAAATACGTAATAAAGACTTATATATATGGTAAGTGAATTCTTATAGTTTTCTCTTAAAATGAATACTTAAAGATTTCGGTTCAAAAAACGACCACTTTTCCTTAAGTTAGTTTAACTTGAATGGTATTTTTCTGAAGGAAAGCATATGCACTAAAACGCTATGACCATAAATGTTTAAATAATGTATTTTTACGTAGGAAAAATACGTATTAAAAAACTTATATATATGGTAAGTGAATTCTTATAGTTTTCTTTTAAAATGAATACGTAAAGATTTCGGTTCAACAAATAACCACTTTTCCTTAAGTTAGTTTAACTTGAATGGTATTTTTCTGAAGGTAAGCATATGCACTAAAACGCTATGACCAAAAATGTTTAAATAATATATTTTTACGTAGGAAAAATACGTATTAAAAGACTTATATATATGGTAAGTGAATTCTTATAGTCTTCTTTTAAAAAGAGTACTTAAAGATTTCGGTTCAAAAAACGACCAATTTTCCTTAAGTTAGTTTAAATCGAATGATATATTTCTGAAGGTTAGCATATGCCCTAAAATAATATTAACATAAAAGCCAAAATAATATAAGTTCACTTTTGAAAAATACGTATTAAGGAAATTATATATATGGTAAGTGAATTCTTATAGTTTTCTTTTAAAATGAATACTTAAAGATTTCGGTTCAAAAAACGACCACTTTTCCTTAAGTTAATTTAACTTGAATGGTATTTTTCTGAAGGTAAGCATATGCATTAAAACGCTATGACCAAAAATTTTTAAATAATATATTTTTACGTAGGAAAAATACGTATTAAAAGACTTATATATATGGTAAGTGAATTCTTATAGTCTTCTTTTAAAAAGAGTACTTAAAGATTTCGGTTCAAAAAACGACCAATTTTCCTTAAGATAGTTTAAATCGAATGATATATTTCTGAAGGTTAGCATATGCCCTAAAATAATATTAACATAAAAGCCAAAATAATATAAGTTCACTTTTGAAAAATACGAATTAAGGAAATTATATATATGGTAAGTGAATTCTTATAGTTTTCTTTTAAAATGAATACTTAAAGATTTCGGTTCAAAAAACGACCACTTTTCCTTAAGTTAGTTTAACTTGAATGGTATTTTTCTGAAGGTAAGCATATGCACTAAAACGCTATGACCATAAATGTTTAAATAATGTATTTTTACGTAGGAAAAATACGTATTAAAAAACTTATATATATGGTAAGTGAATTCTTATAGTTTTCTTTTAAAATGAATACTTAAAGATTTCGGTTCAAAAAACAACCACTTTTCCTTAAGTTAGTTTAACTTGAATGGTATTTTTCTGAAGGTAAGCATATGCACTAAAACGCTATGACCATAAATGTTTAAATAATATATTTTTACGTAGGAAAAATACGTATTAAAAAACTTATATATATGGTAAGTGAATTCTTATAGTTTTCTTTTAAAATGAATACGTAAAGATTTCGGTTCAACAAACAACCACTTTTCCTTAAGTTAGTTTAACTTGAATGGTATTTTTCTGAAGGTAAGCATATGCATTAAAACGCTATGACCAAAAATTTTTAAATAATATATTTTTACGTAGGAAAAATACGTATTAAAAGACTTATATATATGGTAAGTGAATTCTTATAGTCTTCTTTTAAAAAGAGTACTTAAAGATTTCGGTTCAAAAATCGACCACTTTTTCTTAAGTTAGCTTAACTCGACTGGTACTTTTCTGAAGGTAAGCATATGCCCTAAAATAATATTAACATAAAAGCCAAAATAATATAAGTTCACTTTTGAAAAATACGAATTAAGGAAATTATATATATGGTAAGTGAATTCTTATAGTTTTCTTTTAAAATGAATACTTAAAGATTTCGGTTCAAAAAACGACCACTTTTCCTTAAGTTAGTTTAACTTGAATGGTATTTTTCTGAAGGTAAGCATATGCACTAAAACGCTATGACCATAAATGTTTAAATAATGTATTTTTACGTAGGAAAAATACGTATTAAAAAACTTATATATATGGTAAGTGAATTCTTATAGTTTTCTTTTAAAATGAATACGTAAAGATTTCGGTTCAACAAACAACCACTTTTCCTTAAGTTAGTTTAACTTGAATGGTATTTTTCTGAAGGTAAGCATATGCACTAAAACGCTATGACCAAAAATGTTTAAATAATATATTTTTACGTAGGAAAAATACGTATTAAAAGACTTATATATATGGTAAGTGAATTCTTATAGTCTTCTTTTAAAAAGAGTACTTAAAGATTTCGGTTCAAAAAACGACCAATTTTCCTTAAGTTAGTTTAACTCGAATGGTATTTTTCTGAAGGCAAGCATATGCACTAAAACGATGTGACCATAAATGTTTAAATAATATATTTTTACGTAGGAAAAATACGTATTAAAAAACTTATATATATGGTAAGTGAATTCTTATAGTTTTCTTTTAAAAAGAGTACTTAAAGATTTCGGTTCAAAAAACGACCGATTTTCCTTAAGATAGTTTAAATCGAATGATATATTTCTGAAGGTTAGCATATGCCCTAAAATAATATTAACATAAAAGCCAAAATAATATAAGTTCACTTTTGAAAAATACGTATTAAGGAAATTATATATATGGTAAGTGAATTCTTATAGTTTTCTTTTAAAATGAATACTTAAAGATTTCGGTTCAAAAAACGACCACTTTTCCTTAAGTTAATTTAACTTGAATGGTATTTTTCTGAAGGTAAGCATATGCATTAAAACGCTATGACCAAAAATTTTTAAATAATATATTTTTACGTAGGAAAAATACGTATTAAAAGACTTATATATATGGTAAGTGAATTCTTATAGTCTTCTTTTAAAAAGAGTACTTAAAGATTTCGGTTCAAAAAACGACCAATTTTCCTTAAGATAGTTTAAATCGAATGATATATTTCTGAAGGTTAGCATATGCCCTAAAATAATATTAACATAAAAGCCAAAATAATATAAGTTCACTTTTGAAAAATACGAATTAAGGAAATTATATATATGGTAAGTGAATTCTTATAGTTTTCTTTTAAAATGAATACTTAAAGATTTCGGTTCAAAAAACGACCACTTTTCCTTAAGTTAGTTTAACTTGAATGGTATTTTTCTGAAGGTAAGCATATGCACTAAAACGCTATGACCACAAATGTTTAAATAATGTATTTTTACGTAGGAAAAATACGTATTAAAAAACTTATATATATGGTAAGTGAATTCTTATAGTTTTCTTTTAAAATGAATACTTAAAGATTTCGGTTCAAAAAACAACCACTTTTCCTTAAGTTAGTTTAACTTGAATGGTATTTTTCTGAAGGTAAGCATATGCACTAAAACGCTATGACCATAAATGTTTAAATAATATATTTTTACGTAGGAAAAATACGTATTAAAAAACTTATATATATGGTAAGTGAATTCTTATAGTTTTCTTTTAAAATGAATACGTAAAGATTTCGGTTCAACAAACAACCACTTTTCCTTAAGTTAGTTTAACTTGAATGGTATTTTTCTGAAGGTAAGCATATGCATTAAAACGCTATGACCAAAAATTTTTAAATAATATATTTTTACGTAGGAAAAATACGTATTAAAAGACTTATATATATGGTAAGTGAATTCTTATAGTCTTCTTTTAAAAAGAGTACTTAAAGATTTCGGTTCAAAAAACGACCAATTTTCCTTAAGATAGTTTAAATCGAATGATATATTTCTGAAGGTTAGCATATGCCCTAAAATAATATTAACATAAAAGCCAAAATAATATAAGTTCACTTTTGAAAAATACGAATTAAGGAAATTATATATATGGTAAGTGAATTCTTATAGTTTTCTTTTAAAATGAATACTTAAAGATTTCGGTTCAAAAAACGACCACTTTTCCTTAAGTTAGTTTAACTTGAATGGTATTTTTCTGAAGGTAAGCATATGCACTAAAACGCTATGACCATAAATGTTTAAATAATGTATTTTTACGTAGGAAAAATACGTATTAAAAAACTTATATATATGGTAAGTGAATTCTTATAGTTTTCTTTTAAAATGAATACTTAAAGATTTCGGTTCAAAAAACAACCACTTTTCCTTAAGTTAGTTTAACTTGAATGGTATTTTTCTGAAGGTAAGCATATGCACTAAAACGCTATGACCAAAAATGTTTAAATAATATATTTTTACGTAGGAAAAATACGTATTAAAAAACTTATATATATGGTAAGTGAATTCTTATAGTTTTCTTTTAAAAAGAGTACTTAAAGATTTCGGTTCAAAAAACGACCAATTTTCCTTAAGATAGTTTAAATCGAATGATTTATTTCTGAAGGTTAGCATATGCCCTAAAATAATATTAACATAAAAGCCAAAATAATATAAGTTCACTTTTGAAAAATACGTATTAAGGAAATTATATATATGGTAAGTGAATTCTTATAGTTTTCTTTTAAAATGAATACTTAAAGATTTCGGTTCAAAAAACGACCACCTTTCCTTAAGTTAGTTTAACTTGAATGGTATTTTTCTGAAGGTAAGCATATGCACTAAAACGCTATGACCATAAATGTTTAAATAATATATTTTTACGTAGGAAAAATACGTATTAAAAAACTTATATATATGGTAAGTGAATTCTTATAGTTTTCTTTTAAAAAGAGTACTTAAAGATTACGGTTCAAAAAACGACCAATTTTCCTTAAGATAGTTTAAATCGAATGATATATTTCTGAAGGTTAGCATATGCCCTAAAATAATATTAACATAAAAGCCAAAATAATATAAGTTCACTTTTGAAAAATACGTATTAAGGAAATTATATATATGGTAAGTGAATTCTTATAGTTTTCTTTTAAAATGAATACTTAAAGATTTCGGTTCAAAAAACGACCACTTTTCCTTAAGTTAGTTTAACTTGAATGGTATTTTTCTGAAGGTAAGCATATGCACTAAAACGCTATGACCATAAATGTTTAAATAATATATTTTTACGTAGGAAAAATACGTATTAAAAAACTTATATATATGGTAAGTGAATTCTTATAGTTTTCTTTTAAAAAGAGTACTTAAAGATTTCGGTTCAAAAAACGACCAATTTTCCTTAAGATAGTTTAAATCGAATGATATATTTCTGAAGGCTAGCATATGCCCTAAAAGAATATTAACATAAAAGCCAAAATAATATAAGTTCACTTTTGAAAAATACGAATTAAGGAAATTATATATATGGTAAGTGAATTCTTATAGTTTTCTTTTAAAATGAATACTTAAAGATTTCGGTTCAAAAAACGACCACATTTCCTTAAGTTAGTTTAACTTGAATGGTATTTTTCTGAAGGTAAGCATATGCACTAAAACGCTATGACCATAAATGCTTAAATAATATATTTTTACGTAGGAAAAATACGTATTAAAAAACTTATATATATGGTAAGTGAATTCTTATAGTTTTCTTTTAAAAAGAGTACTTAAAGATTTCCGTTCAAAAAACGACCAATTTTCCTTAAGATAGTTTAAATCGAATGATATATTTCTGAAGGTTAGCATATGCCCTAAAATAATATTAACATAATGGTAAGTGAATTCTTATAGTTTTCTCTTAAAATGAATACTTAAAGATTTCGGTTCAAAAAACGACCACTTTTCCTTAAGTTAGCTTAACTCGACCGGTATATTTCTGAAGGTAAGCATATGCACTAAGATAATATTAACATAAAAGTCAAAATAATATAACCTTGGTTTGGAAAAATACGTAATAAAGACTTATATATATGGTAAGTGAATTCTTATAGTTTTTTCTTAAAATGAATACTTAAAGATTTCGGTTAAAAAAACGACCACTTTTCCTTAAATTAGTTTAACTCGAATGGTATTTTTCTAAAGGTAAGCATATGCACTAAGATAATATTTACATAAAAGTCAAAATAATATAACCTTGGTTTGGAAAAATACGTAATAAAGACTTATATATATGGTAAGTGAATTCTTATAGTTTTTTCTTAAAATGAATACTTAAAGATTTCGGTTAAAAAAACGACCACTTTTCCTTAAATTAGTTTAACTCGAATGGTATTTTTCTAAAGGTAAGCATATGCACTAAGATAATATTAACATAAAAAACAAAATAATATAAACTTAGTTTGGAAAAATACGTACTAAAGACTTATATATATGGTAAGTGAATTCTTATAGTTTTCTCTTAAAATGAATACTTATAGACTTCGGTTCAAAAAACGACCGTTTTTACTTAAGCTAGTTTAATTTGAATGATATATTTCTGAAGGTAAGTATATGCACTAAAATAATATAAACATAAATGTTAAAATAATATAACCTTAGGTAGGAAAAATACGTATTAAAGGATATTATATATGTATATGGTAAGTGAATTCTTATGGTTTTTTTTTGAATGAGTACTTAAACTTTTAGGTTCAGAAAACGATCGTTTTTCCTTAAGCTAATTTAAATGGAGTGGTATATTTCTGCAAGTAAGCATATGCTTTAAAGTGATAAAGACATAAATGTTGAAATAATATAAATTTAGGCCGGAAAAATACGTATTAAAAAACTTATATATATGGTAAGTGAATTCTTTTTTCTTTTAAAATGAATACTTATAGATTTCGGTTCAAAAAATGACCACTTTTCCTTAAGTTAGCTTAACTCGTTTGGTATATTTCTGAAGGTAAGCATATGCACTAAGATAATATTTACATAAAAGTCAAAATAATATAACCTTGGTTTGGAAAAATACGTAATAAAGACTTATATATATGGTAAGTGAATTCTTATAGTTTTCTCTTAAAATGAATACTTAAAGATTTCGGTTCAAAAAACGACCACTTTTCCTTAAGTTAGCTTAACTCGACTGGTATATATCTGAAGGCAAGCATATGCACTAAGATAATATTTACATAAAAGTCAAAATAATATAACCTTGGTTTGGAAAAATACGTAATAATGACTTATATATATGGTAAGTGAATTCTTATAGTTTTCTCTTAAAATGAATACTTAAAGATTTCGGTTCAAAAAACGACCACTTTTCCTTAAGTTAGCTTAACTCAACTGGTATATATCTGAAGGTAAGCATATGCACTAAGACAATATTTACATAAAAGTCAAAATAATATAACCTTGGTTTGGAAAAATACGTAATAAAAACTTATATATATGGTAAGTGAATTCTTATAGTTTTCTCTTAAAATGAATACTTAAAGATTTCGGTTCAAAAAACGCCCACTTTTCCTTAAGCTAGCTTAACTCGACTGGTATATTTCTGAAGGTAAGCATATGCACTAAGATAATATTTACATAAAAGTCAAAATAATATAACCTTGGTTTGGAAAAATACGTAATAAACACTTATATATATGGTAAGTGAATTCTTATAGTTTTCTCTTAAAATGAATACTTAAAGATTTCGGTTCAAAAAACGACCACTTTTCCTTAAGTTAGCTTAACTCGACTGGTATAATTCTGAAGGTAAGCATATGCACTAAGATAATATTAACATAAAAAACAAAATAATATAAACTTAGTTTGGAAAAATACGTACTAAGGACTTATATATATGGTAAGTGAATTCTTATAGTTTTCTCTTAAAATGAATACTTATAGATTTCAGTTCAAAAAACGACCGTTTTTACTTAAGTTAGTTTAATTTGAATGATATATTTCTGAAGGTAAGTATATGCACTAAAATAATATAAACATAAATGTTAAAATAATATAACCTTAGGTAGGAAAAATACGTATTAAAGGATATTATATATATGGTAAGTGAATTCTTATGGTTTTTTTTTGAATGAGTACTTAAACTTTTAGGTTCAGAAAGCGATCGTTTTTCCTTAAGCTAATTTAAATGGAGTGGTATATTTCTGCAAGTAAGCATATGCTTTAAAGTGATAAAGACATAAATGTTGAAATAATATAAATTTAGGCCGGAAAAATACGTATTAAAAAACTTATATATATGGTAAGTGAATTCTTATAGTTTTTTCTTAAAATGAATACTTAAAGATTTCGGTTAAAAAAACGACCACTTTTCCTTAAATTAGTTTAACTCGAATGGTATTTTTCTAAAGGTTAGCATATGCACTAAGATAATATTAACATAAAAGTCAAAATAATATTAACTTAGTTTGGAAAAATACGTACTAAGGACTTATATATATGGTAAGTGAATTCTTATAGTTTTCTCTTAAAATGAATACTTATAGATTTCGGTTCAAAAAACGACCGTTTTTACTTAAGTTAGTTTAACTCGAATGATATATTTCTGAAGGTAAGTATATGCACTAAAATAATATAAACATAAATTTTAAAATAATATAACCTTAGGTAGGAAAAATACGTATTTAAGGATATTATATATATGGTAAGTGAATTCTTATGGTTTTTTTTTTGAATGAGTACTTAAAGTTTTAGGTTCAGAAAACGATCGTTTTTCCTTAAGCTAATTTAAATGGAGTGGTATATTTCTGCAGGTAAGCATATGCTTTAAAGTGATAAAGACATAAATGTTGAAATAATATAAATTTAGGCCGGAAAGATACGTATTAAAAAACTTATATATATGGTAAGTGAATTCTTTTTTCTTTTAAAATGAATACTTATAGATTTCGGTTCAAAAAATGACCACTTTTCCTTAAGTTAGCTTAACTTGTTTGGTATATTTCTGAAGGTAAGCATATGCACTAAGATAATATTTACATAAAAGTCAAAATAATATAACCTTGGTTTGGAAAAATACGTAATAAAGACTTATATATATGGTAAGTGAATTCTTATAGTTTTCTCTTAAAATGAATACTTAAAGATTTCGGTTCAAAAAACGACCACTTTTCCTTAAGTTAGCTTAACTCGACTGGTATATTTCTGAAGGTAAGCATATGCACTAAGATAATATTAACATAAAAGTCAAAATAATATAAACTTAGTTTGGAAAAATACGTACTAAAGACTTATATATATGGTAAGTGAATTCTTATAGTTTTCTCTTAAAATGAATACTTATAGATTTCAGTTCAAAAAACGACCGTTTTTACTTAAGTTAGTTTAATTTGAATGATATATTTCTGAAGGTAAGTATATGCACTAAGATAATATTTACATAAAAGTCAAAATAATATAACCTTGGTTTGGAAAAATACGTAATAAAAACTTATATATATGGTAAGTGAATTCTTATAGTTTTCTCTTAAAATGAATACTTAAAGATTTCGGTTCAAAAAACGCCCACTTTTCCTTAAGCTAGCTTAACTCGACTGGTATATTTCTGAAGGTAAGCATATGCACTAAGATAATATTTACATAAAAGTCAAAATAATATAACCTTGGTTTGGAAAAATACGTAATAAACACTTATATATATGGTAAGTGAATTCTTATAGTTTTCTCTTAAAATGAATACTTAAAGATTTCGGTTCAAAAAACGACCACTTTTCCTTAAGTTAGCTTAACTCGACCGATATATTTCTGAATGTAAGCATATGCACTAAGATAATATTTACATAAAAGTCAAAATAATATAACCTTGGTTTGGAAAAATACGTAATAAAGACTTATATATATGGTAAGTGAATTCTTATAGTTTTCTCTTAAAATGAATACTTAAAGATTTCGGTTCTAAAAACGACCACTTTTCCTTAAGTTAGCTTAACTCGACTGGTATATTTCTGAAAATAAGCATATGCACTAAGATAATATTTACATAAAAGTCAAAATAATATAACCTTGGTTTGGAAAAATACGTAATAAAGACTTATATATATGGTAAGTTAATTCTTATTGTTTTCTCTTAAAATGAATACTTAAAGATTTCGGTTCAAAAAACGACCACTTTTCCTTAAGTTAGGTTAACTCGACTGGTATATTTCTGAAGGTAAGCATATGCACTAAGATAATATTTACATAAAAGTCAAAATAATATAACCTTGGTTTGGAAAAATACGTAATAATGACTTATATATATGGTAAGTGAATTCTTATAGTTTTCTTTTAAAATGAATACTTAAAGTTTTCGGTTCTAAAAACGACCACTTTTCCTTAAGTTAGCTTAACTCGACTGGTATATTTCTGAAGGTAAGCATACGCACTAAGATAATATTTACATAAAAGTCAAAATAATATAACCTTGGTTTGGAAAAATACGTAATATGCTTGGTATATATATATTATATATATATATATGGTAAGTTAATTCTTATTGTTTTCTCTTAAAATGAATACTTAAAGATTTCGGTTCAAAAAACGACCACTTTTCCTTAAATTAGTTTAACTCGAATGGTATTTTTCTAAAGGTAAGCATATGATCTAAAACGTTATGTCCATAAATGTTTAAATAATATAACTTTAGGTAGGAAAAATACGTATTAAAAAACTTATATATATGGTAAGTGAATTCTTATAGTTTTCTTTTAAAATGAATACTTAAAGATTTCGGTTCAAAAAACGACCACTTTTCCTTAAATAAGTTTAACGCGAATGATATATTTCTGAAAGTAAAAATATGCACTAAAATAATATAAACATAAATGTTAAAATAATATAACCTTAGGTAGGAAAAATACGTATTAAAGGATATTATATATATGGTAAGTGAATTCTTATGGTTTTTTTTTGAATGAGTACTTAAAGTTTTAGGTTCAGAAAACGATCGTTTTTCCTTAAGCTAATTTAAATGGAGTGGTATATTTCTGCAGGTAAGCATATGCTTTAAAGTGATAAAGACATAAATGTTGAAATAATATAAATTTAGGCCGGAAAAATACGTATTAAAGAACTTATATATATGGTAAGTGAATTCTTTTTTCTTTTAAAATGAATACTTATAGATTTCGGTTCAAAAAATGACCACTTTTCCTTAAGTTAGCTTAACTCGTTTGGTATATTTCTGAAGGTAAGCATATGCACTAAGATAATATTTACATAAAAGTCAAAATAATATAACCTTGGTTTGGAAAAATACGTAATAAAGACTTATATATATGGTAAGTGAATTCTTATTGTTTTCTCTTAAAATGAATACTTAAAGATTTCGGTTCAAAAAACGACCACTTTTCCTTAAATTAGTTTAACTCGAATGGTATTTTTCTAAAGGTAAGCATATGCACTAAAACGCTTTGACCATAAATGTTTAAATAATATTACTTTAGGCAGGAAAAATACGTATTAAAAAACTTATATATATGGTAAGTGAATTCTTATAGTTTTCTTTTAAAATGAATACTTAAAGATTTCGGTTCAAAAAACGACCACTTTTCCTTAAATTAGTTTAACTCGAATGATATATTTCTGAAGGTAAGTATATGCACTAAAATAATATAAACACAAATGTTAAAATAATATAACCTTAGGTAGGAAAAATACGTATTAAAGGATATTATATGTATGGTAAGTGAATTCTTATGGTTTTTTTTTTGAATGAGTACTTAAAGTTTTAGGTTCAGAAAACGATCGTTTTTCCTTAAGCTAATTTAAATGGAGTGGTATATTTCTGCAGGTAAGCATATGCTTTAAAGTGATAAAGACATAAATGTTGAAATAATATAAATTTAGGCCGGAAAAATACGTATTAAAGAACTTATATATATGGTAAGTGAATTCTTTTTTCTTTTAAAATGAATACTTATAGATTTCGGTTCAAAAAATGACCACTTTTCCTTAAGTTAGCTTAACTTGTTTGGTATATTTCTGAAGGTAAGCATATGCACTAAGATAATATTTACATAAAAGTCAAAATAATATAACCTTGGTTTGGAAAAATACGTAATAAAGACTTATATATATGGTAAGTGAATTCTTATTGTTTTCTCTTAAAATGAATACTTAAAGATTTCGGTTCAAAAAACGACCATTTTTCCTTAAATTAGTTTAACTCAAATGGTATTTTTCTGAAAATTAGCATATGCCCTAAAATAATATTAACATAAAAGCCAAAATAATATAAGTTCACTTTTGAAAAATACGAATTAAGGAAATTCTATATATGGTAAGTGAATTATTATAGTTTTCTCTTAAAATGAATACTTAAAGATTTCGGTTCAAAAAACGACCACTTTTCCTTAAGTTAGCTTAACTCGACTGGTATATTTCTGAAGGTAAGCATATGCACTAAGATAATATTTACATAAAAGTCAAAATAATATAACCTTGGTTTGGAAAAATACGTAATAAAGACTTATATATATGGTAAGTTAATTCTTATTGTTTTCTCTTAAAATGAATACTTAAAGATTTCGGTTCAAAAAAGGACCACTTTTCCTTAAATTAGTTTATTTCGAATGGTATTTTTCTAAAGGTAAGCATATGCACTAAAACGTTATGACCATAAATGTTTAAATAATATAACTTTAGGTAGGAAAAATACGTATTAAAAAACTTATATATATGGTAAGTGAATTCTTATAGTTTTCTTTTAAAATGAATACTTAAAGATTTCGGTTCAAAAAAGGACCACTTTTCCTTAAATTAGTTTATTTCGAATGGTATTTTTCTAAAGGTAAGCATATGCACTAAAACGTTATGACCATAAATGTTTAAATAATATAACTTTAGATAGGAAAAATACGTATTAAAAAACTTATATATATGGTAAGTGAATTCTTATGGTTTTTTTTTAAATGAGTACTTAAAGTTTTTGGTTCAGAAAACGATCGTTTTTCCTTAAGCTAATTTAAATGGAGTGGTATATTTCTGCAGGTAAGCATATGCTTTAAAGTGATAAAGACATAACTGTTGAAATAATATAAATTTAGGCCGGAAAAATACGTATTAAAGAACTTATATATATGGTAAGTGAATTCTTTTTTCTTTTAAAATGAATACTTATAGATTTCGGTTCAAAAAATGACCACTTTTCCTTAAGTTAGCTTATCTCGTTTGGTATATTTCTGAAGGTAAGCATATGCACTAAGATAATATTAACATAAAAGTCAAAATAATATAACCTTGGTTTGGAAAAATACGTAATAAAGACTTATATATATGGTAAGTGAATTCTTATTGTTTTCTCTTAAAATGAATACTTAAAGATTTCGGTTCAAAAAACGACCATTTTTCCTTAAATTAGTTTAACTCGAATGGTATTTTTCTGAAAATTAGCATATGCCCTAAAATAATATTAACATAAAAGCCAAAATAATATAAGTTCACTTTTGAAAAATACGAATTAAGGAAATTCTATATATGGTAAGTGAATTATTATAGTTTTCTCTTAAAATGAATACTTAAAGATTTCGGTTCAAAAAACGACCACTTTTCCTTAAGTTAGCTTAACTCGACTGGTATATTTCTGAAGGTAAGCATATGCACTAAGATAATATTTACATAAAAGTCAAAATAATATAACCTTGGTTTGGAAAAATACGTAATAAAGACTTATATATATGGTAAGTTAATTCTTATTGTTTTCTCTTAAAATGAATACTTAAAGATTTCGGTTCAAAAAAGGACCACTTTTCCTTAAATTAGTTTATTTCGAATGGTATTTTTCTAAAGGTAAGCATATGCACTAAAACGTTATGACCATAAATGTTTAAATAATATAACTTTAGGTAGGAAAAATACGTATTAAAAAACTTATATATATGGTAAGTGAATTCTTATAGTTTTCTTTTAAAATGAATACTTAAAGATTTCGGTTCAAAAAACGACCACTTTTCCTTAAATTAAATTAACTCGAATGATATATTTCTGAAGGTAAGTATATGCACTAAAATAATATAAACATAAATGTTAAAATAATATAACCTTAGGTAGGAAAAATACGTATTAAAGGATATTATATATATGGTAAGTGAATTCTTATGGTTTTTTTTTGAATGAGTACTTAAAGTTTTAGGTTCAGAAAACGATCGTTTTTCCTTAAGCTAATTTAAATGGAGTGATATATTTCTGCAAGTAAGCATATGCTTTAAAGTGATAAAGACCTAAATGTTGAAATAATATAAATTTAGGCCGGAAAAATACGTATTAAAAAACTTATATATATGGTAAGTGAATTCTTTTTTCTTTTAAAATGAATACTTATAGATTTCGGTTCAAAAAATGACCACTTTTCCTTAAGTTAGCTTAACTCGTTTGGTATATTTCTGAAGATAAGCATATGCACTAAGATAATATTTACATAAAAGTCAAAATAATATAACCTTGGTTTGGAAAAATACGTAATAAAGACTTATATATATGGTAAGTGAATTCTTATAGTTTTCTCTTAAAATGAATACTTAAAGATTTCGGTTCAAAAAACGACCACTTTTCCTTAAATTAGTTTAACTCGAATGGTATTTTTCTAAAGGTAAGCATATGCACTAAAACGCTATGGCCATAAATGTTTAAATAATATAACTTTAGGTAGGAAAAATACGTATTAAAAAACTTATATATATGGTAAGTGAATTCTTATGGTTTTTTTTTAAATGAGTACTTAAAGTTTTAGGTTCAGAAAACGATCGTTTTTCCTTAAGCTAATTTAAATGGAGTGGTATATTTCTGCAGGTAAGCATATGCTTTAAAGTGATAAAGACATAAATGTTGAAATAATATAAATTTAGGCCGGAAAAATACGTATTAAAGAACTTATATATATGGTAAGTGAATTCTTTTTTCTTTTAAAATGAATGCTTATAGATTTCGGTTCAAAAAATGACCACTTTTCCTTAAGTTAGCTTAACTCGTTTGGTATATTTCTGAAGGTAAGCATATGCACTAAGATAATATTTACATAAAAGTCAAAATAACATAACCTTGGTTTGGAAAAATCCGTAATAAAGACTTATATATATGGTAAGTGAATTCTTATAGTTTTCTCTTAAAATGAATACTTAAAGATTTCGGTTCAAAAACGACCACTTTTCCTTAAGTTAGCTTAACTCGACTGGTATATTTCTGAAGGTAAGCATATGCACTAAGATAATATAAACATAAAAGTCAAAATAATATAAACTTAGTTTGGAAAAATACGTACTAAAGACTTATATATATGGTAAGTGAATTCTTATAGTTTTCTTTAAAAATGAATACTTAAAGATTTCGGTTCAAAAAACGACCACTTTTCCTTAAATTAGTTTAACTCGAATGGTATTTTTCTAAGGGTAAGCATATGCACTAAAACGCTATAACCATAAATGTTTAAATAATATTACTTTAGGGAGGAAAAATACGTATTAAAAAACTTATATATATGGTAAGTGAATTCTTATAGTTTTCTTTTAAAATGAATACTTAAAGATTTCGGTTCAAAAAACGACCACTTTTCCTTAAATTAGTTTAACTCGAATGATATATTTCTGAAGGTAAGTATATGCACTAAAATAATATAAACATAAATGTTAAAATAATATAACCGTAGGTAGGAAAAATACGTATTAAAGGATATTATATGTATGGTAAGTGAATTCTTATGGTTTTTTTTTGAATGAGTACTTAAAGTTTTAGGTTCAGAAAACGATCGTTTTTCCTTAAGCTAATTTAAATGGAGTGGTATATTTCTGCAGGTAAGCATATGCTTTAAAGTGATAAAGACATAAATGTTGAAATAATATAAATTTAGGCCGGAAAAATACGTATTAAAAAACTTATATATATGGTAAGTGAATTCTTTTTTCTTTTAAAATGAATACTTATAGATTTCGGTTCAAAAAATGACCACTTTTCCTTAAGTTAGCTTAACTCGTTTGGTATATTTCTGAAGGTAAGCATATGCACTAAGATAATATTTACATAAAAGTCAAAATAATATAACCTTGGTTTGGAAAAATACGTAATAAAGACTTATATATATGGTAAGTGAATTCTTATTGTTTTCTCTTAAAATGAATACTTAAAGATTTCGGTTCAAAAAACGACCATTTTTCCTTAAATTAGTTTAACTCGAATGGTATTTTTCTAAAGGTAAGCATATGCACTAAAACGCTATGACAATAAATGTTTAAATAATATAACTTTAGGTAGGAAAAATACGTATTAAAAAACTTATATATATGGTAAGTGAATTCTTATAGTTTTCTTTTAAAATGAATACTTAAAGATTTCGGTTCAAAAAACGACCACTTTTCCTTAAATTAGTTTAACTCGAATGATATATTTCTGAAGGTAAGTATATGCACTAAAATAATATAAACATGAATGTTAAAATAATATAACCTTAGGTAGGAAAAATACGTATTAAAGGATATTATATATATGGTAAGTGAATTCTTATAGTTTTCTCTTAAAATGAATACTTAAAGATTTCGGTTCAAAAAACGACCACTTTTCCTTAAGTTAGCTTAACTCGTTTGGTATATTTCTGAAGGTAAGCATATGCACTAAGATAATATTTACATAAAAGTCAAAATAATATAACCTTGGTTTGGAAAAATACGTAATAAAGACTTATATATATGGTAAGTGAATTCTTATTGTTTTCTCTTAAAATGAATACTTAAAGATTTCGGTTCAAAAAACGACCACTTTTCCTTAAATTAGTTTAACTCGAATGGTGTTTTTCTAAAGGTAAGCATATGCACTAAAACGCTTTGACCATAAATGTTTAAATAATATTACTTTAGGCAGGAAAAATACGTATTAAAAAACTTATATATATGGTAAGTGAATTCTTATAGTTTTCTTTTAAAATGAATACTTAAAGATTTCGGTTCAAAAAACGACCACTTTTCCTTAAATTAGTTTAACTCGAATGATATATTTCTGAAGGTAAGTATATGCACTAAAATAATATAAACATAAATGTTAAAATAATATAACCTTAGGTAGGAAAAATACGTATTAAAGGATATTATATATATGGTAAGTGAATTCTTATAGTTTTCTTTTAAAATGAATACTTAAAGATTTCGGTTCAAAAAACGACCTCTTTTCCTTAAATTAGTTTAACTCGAATGATATATTTCTGAAGGTAGGTATATGCACTAAAATAATATAAACATAAATGTTAAAATAATATAACCTTAGGTAGGAAAAATACGTATTAAAGATATTATATATATGGTAAGTGAATTCTTATGGTTTTTTTTTGAATGAGTACTTAAAGTTTTAGGTTCAGAAAACGATCGTTTTTCCTTAAGCTAATTTAAATGGAGTGATATATTTCTGCAAGTAAGCATATGCTTTAAAGTGATAAAGACATAAATGTTGAAATAATATAAATTTAGGCCGGAAAAATACGTATTAAAAAACTTATATATATGGTAAGTGAATTCTTTTTTTTTTTTAAAATGAATACTTATAGATTTCGGTTCAAAAAATGACCACTTTTCCTTAAGTTAGCTTAACTCGACTGGTATATTTCTGAAGGTAAGCATATGCACTAAGATAATATTAACATAAAAGTCAAAATAATATAAACTTAGTTTGGAAAAATACGTACTAAAGACTTATATATATGGTAAGTGAATTATTATAGTTTTCTCTTAAAATGAATACTTAAAGATTTCGGTTCAAAAAACGACCATTTTTCCTTAAATTAGTTTAACTCGAATGGTATTTTTCTAAAGGTAAGCATATGCACTAAAACGCTATGACAATAAATGTTTAAATAATATAACTTTAGGTAGGAAAAATACGTATTAAAAAACTTATATATATGGTAAGTGAATTCTTATAGTTTTCTTTTAAAATGAATACTTAAAGATTTCGGTTCAAAAAACGACCACTTTTCCTTAAATTAGTTTAACTCGAATGATATATTTCTGAAGGTAAGTATATGCACTAAAATAATATAAACATGAATGTTAAAATAATATAACCTTAGGTAGGAAAAATACGTATTAAAGGATATTATATATATGGTAAGTGAATTCTTATAGTTTTCTCTTAAAATGAATACTTAAAGATTTCGGTTCAAAAAACGACCACTTTTCCTTAAGTTAGCTTAACTCGTTTGGTATATTTCTGAAGGTAAGCATATGCACTAAGATAATATTTACATAAAAGTCAAAATAATATAACCTTGGTTTGGAAAAATACGTAATAAAGACTTATATATATGGTAAGTGAATTCTTATTGTTTTCTCTTAAAATGAATACTTAAAGATTTCGGTTCAAAAAACGACCACTTTTCCTTAAATTAGTTTAACTCGAATGGTGTTTTTCTAAAGGTAAGCATATGCACTAAAACGCTTTGACCATAAATGTTTAAATAATATTACTTTAGGCAGGAAAAATACGTATTAAAAAACTTATATATATGGTAAGTGAATTCTTATAGTTTTCTTTTAAAATGAATACTTAAAGATTTCGGTTCAAAAAACGACCACTTTTCCTTAAATTAGTTTAACTCGAATGATATATTTCTGAAGGTAAGTATATGCACTAAAATAATATAAACATAAATGTTAAAATAATATAACCTTAGGTAGGAAAAATACGTATTAAAGGATATTATATATATGGTAAGTGAATTCTTATAGTTTTCTTTTAAAATGAATACTTAAAGATTTCGGTTCAAAAAACGACCTCTTTTCCTTAAATTAGTTTAACTCGAATGATATATTTCTGAAGGTAGGTATATGCACTAAAATAATATAAACATAAATGTTAAAATAATATAACCTTAGGTAGGAAAAATACGTATTAAAGATATTATATATATGGTAAGTGAATTCTTATGGTTTTTTTTTGAATGAGTACTTAAAGTTTTAGGTTCAGAAAACGATCGTTTTTCCTTAAGCTAATTTAAATGGAGTGATATATTTCTGCAAGTAAGCATATGCTTTAAAGTGATAAAGACATAAATGTTGAAATAATATAAATTTAGGCCGGAAAAATACGTATTAAAAAACTTATATATATGGTAAGTGAATTCTTTTTTTTTTTTAAAATGAATACTTATAGATTTCGGTTCAAAAAATGACCACTTTTCCTTAAGTTAGCTTAACTCGTTTGGTATATTTCTGAAGGTAAGCATATGCACTAAGATAATATTTACATAAAAGTCAAAATAATATAACCTTGGTTTGGAAAAATACGTAATAAAGACTTATATATATGGTAAGTGAATTCTTATAGTTTTCTCTTAAAATGAATACTTAAAGATTTCGGTTCAAAAAACGACCACTTTTCCTTAAATTAGTTTAACTCGAATGGTATTTTTCTAAAGGTAAGCATATGCACTAAAACGCTATGACCATAAATATTTAAATAATATAATTTTAGGTAGGAAAAATACGTATTAAAAAACTTATATATATGGTAAGTGAATTCTTATGGTTTTTTTTTAAATGAGTACTTAAAGTTTTAGGTTCAGAAAACGATCGTTTTTCCTTAAGCTAATTTAAATGGAGTGGTATATTTCTGCAGGTAAGCATATGTTTTAAAGTGATAAAGACATAAATGTTGAAATAATATAAATTTAGGCCGGAAAAATACGTATTAAAGAACTTATATATATGGTAAGTGAATTCTTTTTTCTTTCAAAATGAATACTTATAGATTTCGGTTCAAAAAATGACCACTTTTCCTTAAGTAAGCTTAACTCGTTTGGTATATTTCTGAAGGTAAGCATATGCACTAAGATAATATTTACATAAAAGTCAAAATAATATAACCTTGGTTTGGAAAAATCCGTAATAAAGACTTATATATATGGTAAGTGAATTCTTATAGTTTTCTCTTAAAATGAATACTTAAAGATTTCGGTTCAAAAAACGACCACTTTTCCTTAAGTTAGCTTAACTCGACTGGTATATTTCTGAAGGTAAGCATATGCACTAAGATAATATTAACATAAAAGTCAAAATAATATAAACTTAGTTTGGAAAAATAGGTACTAAAGACTTATATATATGGTAAGTGAATTCTTATAGTTTTCTCTTAAAATGAATACTTATAGATTTCGGTTCAAAAAACGACCGTTTTTACTTAAGTTAGTTTAATTTGAATGATATATTTCTGAAGGTAAGTATAAGCACTAAAATAATATAAACATAAATGTTGAAATAATATAACCTTAGGTAGGAAAAATACGTATTAAAAGATATTATATATATGGTAAGTGAATTCTTATGGTTTTTTTTTGAATGAGTACTTAAACTTTTAGGTTCAGAAAACGATCGTTTTTCCTTAAGCTAATTTAAATGGAGTGATATATTTCTGCAAGTAAGCATATGCTTCAAAGTGATAAAGACATAAATGTTGAAATAATATAAATTTAGGCCGGAAAAATACGTATTAAAGAACTTATATATATGGTAAGTGAATTCTTATAGTTTTCTCTTAAAATGAATACTTAAAGATTTCGGTTCAAAAAACGACCACTTTTCCTTAAGTTAGCTTAACTCGACTGGTATATTTCTGAAGGTAAGCATATGCACTAAGATAATATTAACATAAAAGTCAAAATAATATAAACTTAGTTTGGAAAAATACGTACTCAAGACTTATATATATGGTAAGTGAATTCTTATAGTTTTCTCTTAAAATGAATACTTATAGATTTCGGTTCAAAAAACGACCGTTTTTACTTAAGTTAGTTTAATTTGAATGATATATTTCTGAAGGTAAGTATATGCACTAAAATAATATAAACATAAATGTTAATATAATATAACCTTAGGTAGGAAAAATACGTATTAAAAGATATTATATATATGGTAAGTGAATTCTTATGGTTTTTTTTTGAATGAGTACTTAAACTTTTAGGTTCAGAAAACGATCGTTTTTCCTTAAGCTAATTTAAATGGAGTGGTATATTTCTGCAAGTAAGCATATGTTTTAAAGTGATAAAGACATAAATGTTGAAATAATATAAATTTAGGCCGGAAAAATACGTATTAAAGAACTTATATATATGGTAAGTGAATTCTTTTTTCTTTTAAAATGAATACTTAAAGATTTCGGTTCAAAAAATGACCACTTTTCCGTAAGTTAGCTTAACTCGTTTGGTATATTTCTGAAGGTAAGCATATGCACTAAGATAGTATTTACATAAAAGTCAAAATAATATAACCTTGGTTTGGAAAAATACGTAATAAAGACTTATATATATGGTAAGTGAATTCTTATAGTTTTCTCTTAAAATGAATACTTAAAGATTTCGGTTCAAAAAACGACCACTTTTCCTTAAATTAGTTTAACTCGAATGATATATTTCTGAAGGTTAGTATATGCACTAAAATAATATAAACATAAATGTCAAAATAATATAACCTTAGGTAGGAAAAATACGTATTAAAGGATATTATATATATGGTAAGTGAATTCTTATGGTTTTTTTTTAAATGAGTACTTAAAGTTTTAGGTTCAGAAAACGATCGTTTTTCCTTAAGCTAATTTAAATGGAGTGGTATATTTCTGCAGGTAAGCATATACTTTAAAGTGATAAAGACATAAATGTTGAAATAATATAAATTTAGGCCGGAAAAATACGTATTAAAGAACTTATATATATGGTAAGTGAATTCTTATAGTTTTCTCTTAAATGAATACTTAAAGATTTCGGTTCAAAAAACGACCTCTTTTCCTTAAATTAGCTTAACTCGACTGGTATATTTCTGAAGGTAAGCATATGCACTAAGATAATATTTACATAAAAGTCAAAATAATATAACCTTGGTTTGGAAAAATACGTAATAAAGACTTATATATATGGTAAGTGAATTCTTATAGTTTTCTCTTAAAATGAATACTTAAAGATTTCGGTTCAAAAAACGACCACTTTTCCTTAAGTTAGCTTAACTCGACTGGTATATTTCTGAAGGTAAGCATATGCACTAAGATAATATTTACATAAAAGTCAAAATAATATAACCTTGGTTTGGAAAAATACGTAATAAAGGCTTATATATATGGTAAGTGAATTCTTATAGTTTTCTCGTAAAATGAGTACTTAAAGTTTTAGGTTCAGAAAACGATCGTTTTTCCTTAAGCTAATTTAAATGGAGTGGTATATTTCTGCAGGTAAGCATATGTTTTAAAGTGACAAAGACATAAATGTTGAAATAATATAAATTTAGGCCGGAAAAATACGTATTAAAGAACTTATATATATGGTAAGTGAATTCTTTTTTCTTTTAAAATGAATACTTATAGATTTCGGTTCAAAAAATGACCACTTTTCCTTAAGTTAGCTTAACTCGTTTGGTGTATTTCTGAAGGTAAGCATATGCACTAAGATAATATTTACATAAAAAACAAAATAATATAACCTTGGTTTGGAAAAATACGTAATAAAGACTTATATATATGGTAAGTGAATTCTTATTGTTTTCTCTTAAAATGAATACTTAAAGATTTCGGTTCAAAAAACGACCATTTTTCCTTAAATTAGTTTAACTCGAATGGTATATTTCTGAAGGTAAGTATATGCACTAAAATAATATAAACATAAATGTTAAAATAATATAACCTTAGGTAGGAAAAATACGTATTAAAGGATATTATATATATGGTAAGTGAATTCTTATAGTTTTCTTTTAAAATGAATACTTAAAGATTTCGGTTCAAAAAACGACCACTTTTCCTTAAATTAGTTTAACTCGAATGATATATTTCTGAAGGTAAGTATATGCACTAAAATAATATAAACATAAATGTTAAAATAATATAACCTTAGGTAGGAAAAATACGTATTAAAGATATTATATATATGGTAAGTGAATTCTTATGGTTTTTTTTTGAATGAGTACTTAAAGTTTTAGGTTCAGAAAACGATCGTTTTTCCTTAAGCTAATTTAAATGGAGTGATATATTTCTGCAAGTAAGCATATGCTTTAAAGTGATAAAGACATAAATGTTGAAATAATATAAATTTAGGCCGGAAAAATACGTATTAAAAAACTTATATATATGGTAAGTGAATTCTTATGGTTTTTTTTTAAATGAGTACTTAAAGTTTTAGGTTCAGAAAACGATCGTTTTTCCTTAAGCTAATTTAAATGGAGCGGTATATTTCTGCAGGTAAGCATATTTTTTAAAGTGATAAAGACATAAATGTTGAAATAATATAAATTTAGGCCGGAAAAATACGTATTAAAGAACTTATATATATGGTAAGTGAATTCTTTTTTCTTTCAAAATGAATACTTATAGATTTCGGTTCAAAAAATGACCACTTTTCCTTAAGTAAGCTTAACTCGTTTGGTATATTTCTGAAGGTAAGCATATGCACTAAGATAATATTTACATAAAAGTCAAAATAATATAACCTTGGTTTGGAAAAATCCGTAATAAAGACTTATATATATGGTAAGTGAATTCTTATAGTTTTCTCTTAAAATGAATACTTAAAGATTTCGGTTCAAAAAACGACCACTTTTCCTTAAGTTAGCTTAACTCGACTGGTATATTTCTGAAGGTAAGCATATGCACTAAGATAATATTAACATAAAAGTCCAAATAATATAAACTTAGTTTGGAAAAATACGTACTAAAGACTTATATATATGGTAAGTGAATTCTTATAGTTTTCTCTTAAAATGAATACTTATAGATTTCGGTTCAAAAAACGACCGTTTTTACTTAAGTTAGTTTAATTTGAATGATATATTTCTGAAGGTAAGTATATGCACTAAAATAATATAAAGATAAATGTTAAAATAATATAACCTTAGGTAGGAAAAATACGTATTAAAGGATATCATATATATGGTAAGTGAATTCTTATGGTTTTTTTTTGAATGAGTACTTAAACTTTTAGGTTCAGAAAACGATCGTTTTTCCATAAGCTAATTTAAATGGAGTGATATATTTCTGCAAGTAAGCATATGCTTTAAAGTGATAAAGACATAAATGTTGAAATAATATAAATTTAGGCCGGAAAAATACGTATTAAAGAACTTATATATATGGTAAGTGAATTCTTATAGTTTTCTCTTAAAATGAATACTTAAAGATTTCGGTTCAAAAAACGACCACTTTTCCTTTAGTTAGCTTAACTCGACTGGTATATTTCTGAAGGTAAGCATATGCACTAAGATAATATTAACATAAAAGTCAAAATAATATAAACTTAGTTTGGAAAAATACGTACTAAAGACTTATATATATGGTAAGTGAATTCTTATAGTTTTCTCTTAAAATGAATACTTATAGATTTCGGTTCAAAAAACGACCGTTTTTACTTAAGTTAGTTTAATTTGAATGATATATTTCTGAAGGTAAGTATATGCACTAAAATAATATAAACATAAATGTTAAAATAATATAACCTTAGGTAGGAAAAATACGTATTAAAAGATATTATATATATGGTAAGTGAATTCTTATGGTTTTTTTTTGAATGAGTACTTAAACTTTTAGGTTCAGAAAACGATAGTTTTTCCTTAAGCTAATTTAAATGGAGTGGTATATTTCTGCAAGTAAGCATATGTTTTAAAGTGATAAAGACATAAATGTTGAAATAATATAAATTTAGGCCGGAAAAATACGTATTAAAAAACTTATATATATGGTAAGTGAATTCTTTTTTCTTTTAAAATGAATACTTATAGATTTCGGTTCAAAAAATGACCACTTTTCCGTAAGTTAGCTTAACTCGTTTGGTATATTTCTGAAGGTAAGCATATGCACTAAGATAATATTTACATAAAAGTCAAAATAATATAACCTTGGTTTGGAAAAATACGTAATAAAGACTTATATATATGGTAAGTGAATTCTTATAGTTTTCTCTTAAAATGAATACTTAAGGATTTCGGTTCAAAAAACGACCACTTTTCCTTAAATTAGTTTAACTCGAATGATATATTTCTGAAGGTAAGTATATGCACTAAAATAATATAAACATAAATGTTAAAATAATATAACCTTAGGTAGGAAAAATACGTATTAAAGGATATTATATATATGGTAAGTGAATTCTTATGGTTTTTTTTTGAATGAGTACTTAAACTTTTAGGTTCAGAAAACGATCGTTTTTCCTTAAGCTAATTTAAATGGAGTGATATATTTCTGCAAGTAAGCATATGCTTTAAAGTGATAAAGACATAAATGTTGAAATAATATAAATTTAGGCCGGAAAAATACGTATTAAAGAACTTATATATATGGTAAGTGAATTCTTATAGTTTTCTCTTAAAATGAATACTTAAAGATTTCGGTTCAAAAAACGACCACTTTTCCTTAAATTAGTTTAACTCGAATGATATATTTCTGAAGGTAAGTATATGCACTAAAATAATATAAACATAAATGTTAAAATAATATAACCTTAGGTAGGAAAAATACGTATTAAAGGATATTATATATATGGTAAGTGAATTCTTATGGTTTTTTTTTGAATGAGTACTTAAACTTTTAGGTTCAGAAAACGATCGTTTTTCCTTAAGCTAATTTAAATGGAGTGATATATTTCTGCAAGTAAGCATATGTTTTAAAGTGATAAAGACATAAATGTTGAAATAATATAAATTTAGGCCGGAAAAATACGTATTAAAGAACTTATATATATGGTAAGTGAATTCTTATAGTTTTCTCTTAAAATGAATACTTAAAGATTTCGGTTCAAAAAACGACCACTTTTCCTTAAGTTAGCTTAACTCGACTGGTATATTTCTGAAGGTAAGCATATGCACTAAGATAATATTAACATAAAAGTCAAAATAATATAAACTTAGTTTGGAAAAATACGTACTAAAGACTTATATATATGGTAAGTGAATTCTTATAGTTTTCTCTTAAAATGAATACTTATAGATTTCGGTTCAAAAAACGACCGTTTTTACTTAAGTTAGTTTAATTTGAATGATATATTTCTGAAGGTAAGTATATGCACTAAAATAATATAAACATAAATGTTAATATAATATAACCTTAGGTAGGAAAAATACGTATTAAAAGATATTATATATATGGTAAGTGAATTCTTATGGTTTTTTTTTGAATGAGTACTTAAACTTTTAGGTTCAGAAAACGATCGTTTTTCCTTAAGCTAATTTAAATGGAGTGGTATATTTCTGCAAGTAAGCATATGTTTTAAAGTGATAAAGACATAAATGTTGAAATAATATAAATTTAGGCCGGAAAAATACGTATTAAAGAACTTATATATATGGTAAGTGAATTCTTTTTTCTTTTAAAATGAATACTTAAAGATTTCGGTTCAAAAAATGACCACTTTTCCGTAAGTTAGCTTAACTCGTTTGGTATATTTCTGAAGGTAAGCATATGCACTAAGATAGTATTTACATAAAAGTCAAAATAATATAACCTTGGTTTGGAAAAATACGTAATAAAGACTTATATATATGGTAAGTGAATTCTTATAGTTTTCTCTTAAAATGAATACTTAAAGATTTCGGTTCAAAAAACGACCACTTTTCCTTAAATTAGTTTAACTCGAATGATATATTTCTGAAGGTTAGTATATGCACTAAAATAATATAAACATAAATGTCAAAATAATATAACCTTAGGTAGGAAAAATACGTATTAAAGGATATTATATATATGGTAAGTGAATTCTTATGGTTTTTTTTTAAATGAGTACTTAAAGTTTTAGGTTCAGAAAACGATCGTTTTTCCTTAAGCTAATTTAAATGGAGTGGTATATTTCTGCAGGTAAGCATATGCTTTAAAGTGATAAAGACATAAATGTTGAAATAATATAAATTTAGGCCGGAAAAATACGTATTAAAGAACTTATATATATGGTAAGTGAATTCTTATAGTTTTCTCTTAAATGAATACTTAAAGATTTCGGTTCAAAAAACGACCTCTTTTCCTTAAATTAGCTTAACTCGACTGGTATATTTCTGAAGGTAAGCATATGCACTAAGATAATATTTACATAAAAGTCAAAATAATATAACCTTGGTTTGGAAAAATACGTAATAAAGACTTATATATATGGTAAGTGAATTCTTATAGTTTTCTCTTAAAATGAATACTTAAAGATTTCGGTTCAAAAAACGACCACTTTTCCTTAAGTTAGCTTAACTCGACTGGTATATTTCTGAAGGTAAGCATATGCACTAAGATAATATTTACATAAAAGTCAAAATAATATAACCTTGGTTTGGAAAAATACGTAATAAAGGCTTATATATATGGTAAGTGAATTCTTATAGTTTTCTCGTAAAATGAGTACTTAAAGTTTTAGGTTCAGAAAACGATCGTTTTTCCTTAAGCTAATTTAAATGGAGTGGTATATTTCTGCAGGTAAGCATATGCTTTAAAGTGACAAAGACATAAATGTTGAAATAATATAAATTTAGGCCGGAAAAATACGTATTAAAGAACTTATATATATGGTAAGTGAATTCTTTTTTCTTTTAAAATGAATACTTATAGATTTCGGTTCAAAAAATGACCACTTTTCCTTAAGTTAGCTTAACTCGTTTGGTGTATTTCTGAAGGTAAGCATATGCACTAAGATAATATTTACATAAAAAATAAAATAATATAACCTTGGTTTGGAAAAATACGTAATAAAGACTTATATATATGGTAAGTGAATTCTTATTGTTTTCTCTTAAAATGAATACTTAAAGATTTCGGTTCAAAAAACGACCACTTTTCCTTAAATTAGTTTAACTCGAATGATATATTTCTGAAGGTAGGTATATGCACTAAAATAATATAAACATAAATGTTAAAATAATATAACCTTAGGTAGGAAAAATACGTATTAAAGGATATTATATATATGGTAAGTGAATTCTTATGGTTTTTTTTTGAATGAGTACTTAAACTTTTAGGTTCAGAAAACGATCGTTTTTCCTTAAGCTAATTTAAATGGAGTGATATATTTCTGCAAGTAAGCATATGCTTTAAAGTGATAAAGACATAAATGTTGAAATAATATAAATTTAGGCCGGAAAAATACGTATTAAAGAACTTATATATATGGTAAGTGAATTCTTATAGTTTTCTCTTAAAATGAATACTTAAAGATTTCGGTTCAAAAAACGACCACTTTTCCTTAAGTTAGCTTAACTCGACTGGTATATTTCTGAAGGTAAGCATATGCACTAAGATAATATTAACATAAAAGTCAAAATAATATAAACTTAGTTTGGAAAAATACGTACTAAAGACTTATATATATGGTAAGTGAATTCTTATAGTTTTCTCTTAAAATGAATACTTATAGATTTCGGTTCAAAAAACGACCGTTTTTACTTAAGTTAGTTTAATTTGAATGATATATTTCTGAAGGTAAGTATATGCACTAAAATAATATAAACATAAATGTTAATATAATATAACCTTAGGTAGGAAAAATACGTATTAAAAGATATTATATATATGGTAAGTGAATTCTTATGGTTTTTTTTTGAATGAGTACTTAAACTTTTAGGTTCAGAAAACGATCGTTTTTCCTTAAGCTAATTTAAATGGAGTGGTATATTTCTGCAAGTAAGCATATGTTTTAAAGTGATAAAGACATAAATGTTGAAATAATATAAATTTAGGCCGGAAAAATACGTATTAAAGAACTTATATATATGGTAAGTGAATTCTTTTTTCTTTTAAAATGAATACTTAAAGATTTCGGTTATAAAAATGACCACTTTTCCGTAAGCTAGCTTAACTCGTTTGGTATATTTCTGAAGGTAAGCATATGCACTAAGATAGTATTTACATAAAAGTCAAAATAATATAACCTTGGTTTGGAAAAATACGTAATAAAGACTTATATATATGGTAAGTGAATTCTTATAGTTTTCTCTTAAAATGAATACTTAAAGATTTCGGTTCAAAAAACGACCACTTTTCCTTAAATTAGTTTAACTCGAATGATATATTTCTGAAGGTTAGTATATGCACTAAAATAATATAAACATAAATGTCAAAATAATATAACCTTAGGTAGGAAAAATACGTATTAAAGGATATTATATATATGGTAAGTGAATTCTTATGGTTTTTTTTTAAATGAGTACTTAAAGTTTTAGGTTCAGAAAACGATCGTTTTTCCTTAAGCTAATTTAAATGGAGTGGTATATTTCTGCAGGTAAGCATATGCTTTAAAGTGATAAAGACATAAATGTTGAAATAATATAAATTTAGGCCGGAAAAATACGTATTAAAGAACTTATATATATGGTAAGTGAATTCTTATAGTTTTCTCTTAAATGAATACTTAAAGATTTCGGTTCAAAAAACGACCTCTTTTCCTTAAATTAGCTTAACTCGACTGGTATATTTCTGAAGGTAAGCATATGCACTAAGATAATATTTACATAAAAGTCAAAATAATATAACCTTGGTTTGGAAAAATACGTAATAAAGACTTATATATATGGTAAGTGAATTCTTATAGTTTTCTCTTAAAATGAATACTTAAAGATTTCGGTTCAAAAAACGACCACTTTTCCTTAAGTTAGCTTAACTCGACTGGTATATTTCTGAAGGTAAGCATATGCACTAAGATAATATTTACATAAAAGTCAAAATAATATAACCTTGGTTTGGAAAAATACGTAATAAAAGCTTATATATATGGTAAGTGAATTCTTATAGTTTTCTCGTAAAATGAGTACTTAAAGTTTTAGGTTCAGAAAACGATCGTTTTTCCTTAAGCTAATTTAAATGGAGTGGTATATTTCTGCAGGTAAGCATATGCTTTAAAGTGACAAAGACATAAATGTTGAAATAATATAAATTTAGGCCGGAAAAATACGTATTAAAGAACTTATATATATGGTAAGTGAATTCTTTTTTCTTTTAAAATGAATACTTATAGATTTCGGTTCAAAAAATGACCACTTTTCCTTAAGTTAGCTTAACTCGTTTGGTGTATTTCTGAAGGTAAGCATATGCACTAAGATAATATTTACATAAAAAACAAAATAATATAACCTTGGTTTGGAAAAATACGTAATAAAGACTTATATATATGGTAAGTGAATTCTTATTGTTTTCTCTTAAAATGAATACTTAAAGATTTCGGTTCAAAAACGACCATTTTTCCTTAAATTAGTTTAACTCGAATGGTATATTTCTGAAGGTAAGTATATGCACTAAAATAATATAAACATAAATGTTAAAATAATATAACCTTAGGTAGGAAAAATACGTATTAAAGGATATTATATATATGGTAAGTGAATTCTTATAGTTTTCTTTTAAAATGAATACTTAAAGATTTCGGTTCAAAAAACGACCACTTTTTCTTAAATTAGTTTAACTCGAATGATATATTTCTGAAGGTAAGTATATGCACTAAAATAATATAAACATAAATGTTAAAATAATATAACCTTAGGTAGGAAAAATACGTATTAAAGATATTATATATATGGTAAGTGAATTCTTATGGTTTTTTTTTGAATGAGTACTTAAAGTTTTAGGTTCAGAAAACGATCGTTTTTCCTTAAGCTAATTTAAATGGAGTGATATATTTCTGCAAGTAAGCATATGCTTTAAAGTGATAAAGACATAAATGTTGAAATAATATAAATTTAGGCCGGAAAAATACGTATTAAAAAACTTATATATATGGTAAGTGAATTCTTATGGTTTTTTTTTAAATGAGTACTTAAAGTTTTAGGTTCAGAAAACGATCGTTTTTCCTTAAGCTAATTTAAATGGAGTGGTATATTTCTGCAGGTAAGCATATTTTTTAAAGTGATAAAGACATAAATGTTGAAATAATATAAATTTAGGCCGGAAAAATACGTATTAAAGAACTTATATATATGGTAAGTGAATTCTTTTTCCTTTCAAAATGAATACTTATAGATTTCGGTTCAAAAAATGACCACTTTTCCTTAAGTTAGCTTAACTCGTTTGGTGTATTTCTGAAGGTAAGCATATGCACTAAGATAATATTTACATAAAAAACAAAATAATATAACCTTGGTTTGGAAAAATACGTAATAAAGACTTATATATATGGTAAGTGAATTCTTATTGTTTTCTCTTAAAATGAATACTTAAAGATTTCGGTTCAAAAAACGACCACTTTTCCTTAAATTAGTTTAACTCGAATGATATATTTCTGAAGGTAAGTATATGCACTAAAATAATATAAACATAAATGTTAAAATAATATAACCTTAGGTAGGAAAAATACGTATTAAAGGATATTATATATATGGTAAGTGAATTCTTATGGTTTTTTTTTGAATGAGTACTTAAACTTTTAGGTTCAGAAAACGATCGTTTTTCCTTAAGCTAATTTAAATGGAGTGATATATTTCTGCAAGTAAGCATATGCTTTAAAGTGATAAAGACATAAATGTTGAAATAATATAAATTTAGGCCGGAAAAATACGTATTAAAGAACTTATATATATGGTAAGTGAATTCTTATAGTTTTCTCTTAAAATGAATACTTAAAGATTTCGGTTCAAAAAACGACCACTTTTCCTTAAGTTAGCTTAACTCGACTGGTATATTTCTGAAGGTAAGCATATGCACTAAGATAATATTAACATAAAAGTCAAAATAATATAAACTTAGTTTGGAAAAATACGTACTAAAGACTTATATATATGGTAAGTGAATTCTTATAGTTTTCTCTTAAAATGAATACTTATAGATTTCGGTTCAAAAAACGACCGTTTTTACTTAAGTTAGTTTAATTTGAATGATATATTTCTGAAGGTAAGTATATGCACTAAAATAATATAAACATAAATGTTAATATAATATAACCTTAGGTAGGAAAAATACGTATTAAAAGATATTATATATATGGTAAGTGAATTCTTATGGTTTTTTTTTGAATGAGTACTTAAACTTTTAGGTTCAGAAAACGATCGTTTTTCCTTAAGCTAATTTAAATGGAGTGGTATATTTCTGCAAGTAAGCATATGTTTTAAAGTGATAAAGACATAAATGTTGAAATAATATAAATTTAGGCCGGAAAAATACGTATTAAAGAACTTATATATATGGTAAGTGAATTCTTTTTTCTTTTAAAATGAATACTTAAAGATTTCGGTTCAAAAAATGACCACTTTTCCGTAAGTTAGCTTAACTCGTTTGGTATATTTCTGAAGGTAAGCATATGCACTAAGATAGTATTTACATAAAAGTCAAAATAATATAACCTTGGTTTGGAAAAATACGTAATAAAGACTTATATATATGGTAAGTGAATTCTTATAGTTTTCTCTTAAAATGAATACTTAAAGATTTCGGTTCAAAAAACGACCACTTTTCCTTAAATTAGTTTAACTCGAATGATATATTTCTGAAGGTTAGTATATGCACTAAGATAATATTAACATAAAAGTCAAAATAATATAAACTTAGTTTGGAAAAATACGTACTAAAGACTTATATATATGGTAAGTGAATTCTTATAGTTTTCTCTTAAAATGAATACTTATAGATTTCGGTTCAAAAAACGACCGTTTTTACTTAAGTTAGTTTAATTTGAATGATATATTTCTGAAGGTAAGTATATGCACTAAAATAATATAAACATAAATGTTAATATAATATAACCTTAGGTAGGAAAAATACGTATTAAAAGATATTATATATATGGTAAGTGAATTCTTATGGTTTTTTTTTGAATGAGTACTTAAACTTTTAGGTTCAGAAAACGATCGTTTTTCCTTAAGCTAATTTAAATGGAGTGGTATATTTCTGCAAGTAAGCATATGTTTTAAAGTGATAAAGACATAAATGTTGAAATAATATAAATTTAGGCCGGAAAAATACGTATTAAAGAACTTATATATATGGTAAGTGAATTCTTTTTTCTTTTAAAATGAATACTTAAAGATTTCGGTTCAAAAAATGACCACTTTTCCGTAAGTTAGCTTAACTCGTTTGATATATTTCTGAAGGTAAGCATATGCACTAAGATAATATTTACATAAAAGTCAAAATAATATAACCTTGGTTTGGAAAAATACGTAATAAAGACTTATATATATGGTAAGTGAATTCTTATAGTTTTCTCTTAAAATGAATACTTAAAGATTTCGGTTAAAAAAACGACCACTTTTCCTTAAGTTAGCTTAACTCGACTGGTATATTTCTGAAGGTAAGCATATGCACTAAGATAATATTAACATAAAAGTCAAAATAATATAAACTTAGTTTGGAAAAATACGTACTAAAGACTTATATATATGGTAAGTGAATTCTTATAGTTTTCTCTTAAAATGAATACTTATAGATTTCGGTTCAAAAAACGACCGTTTTTACTTAAGTTAGTTTAATTTGAATGATATATTTCTGAAGGTAAGTATATGCACTAAAATAATATAAACATAAATGTTAAAATAATATAACCTTAGGTAGGAAAAATACGTATTAAAAGATATTATATATATGGTAAGTGAATTCTTATGGTTTTTTTTTGAATGAGTACTTAAACTTTTAGGTTCAGAAAACGATAGTTTTTCCTTAAGCTAATTTAAATGGAGTGGTATATTTCTGCAAGTAAGCATATGTTTTAAAGTGATAAAGACATAAATGTTGAAATAATATAAATTTAGGCCGGAAAAATACGTATTAAAAAACTTATATATATGGTAAGTGAATTCTTTTTTCTTTTAAAATGAATACTTATAGATTTCGGTTCAAAAAATGACCACTTTTCCGTAAGTTAGCTTAACTCGTTTGGTATATTTCTGAAGGTAAGCATATGCACTAAGATAATATTTACATAAAAGTCAAAATAATATAACCTTGGTTTGGAAAAATACGTAATAAAGACTTATATATATGGTAAGTGAATTCTTATAGTTTTCTCTTAAAATGAATACTTAAGGATTTCGGTTCAAAAAACGACCACTTTTCCTTAAATTAGTTTAACTCGAATGATATATTTCTGAAGGTAAGTATATGCACTAAAATAATATAAACATAAATGTTAAAATAATATAACCTTAGGTAGGAAAAATACGTATTAAAGGATATTATATATATGGTAAGTGAATTCTTATGGTTTTTTTTTGAATGAGTACTTAAACTTTTAGGTTCAGAAAACGATCGTTTTTCCTTAAGCTAATTTAAATGGAGTGATATATTTCTGCAAGTAAGCATATGCTTTAAAGTGATAAAGACATAAATGTTGAAATAATATAAATTTAGGCCGGAAAAATACGTATTAAAGAACTTATATATATGGTAAGTGAATTCTTATAGTTTTCTCTTAAAATGAATACTTAAAGATTTCGGTTCAAAAAACGACCACTTTTCCTTAAGTTAGCTTAACTCGACTGGTATATTTCTGAAGGTAAGCATATGCACTAAGATAATATTAACATAAAAGTCAAAATAATATAAACTTAGTTTGGAAAAATACGTACTAAAGACTTATATATATGGTAAGTGAATTCTTATAGTTTTCTCTTAAAATGAATACTTATAGATTTCGGTTCAAAAACGACCGTTTTTACTTAAGTTAGTTTAATTTGAATGATATATTTCTGAAGGTAAGTATATGCACTAAAATAATATAAACATAAATGTTAATATAATATAACCTTAGGTAGGAAAAATACGTATTAAAAGATATTATATATATGGTAAGTGAATTCTTATGGTTTTTTTTTGAATGAGTACTTAAACTTTTAGGTTCAGAAAACGATCGTTTTTCCTTAAGCTAATTTAAATGGAGTGGTATATTTCTGCAAGTAAGCATATGTTTTAAAGTGATAAAGACATAAATGCTAAAATAATATAAATTTAGGCCGGAAAAATACGTATTAAAGAACTTATATATATGGTAAGTGAATTCTTTTTTCTTTTAAAATGAATACTTAAAGATTTCGGTTCAAAAAATGACCACTTTTCCGTAAGTTAGCTTAACTCGTTTGGTATATTTCTGAAGGTAAGCATATGCACTAAGATAATATTTACATAAAAGTCAAAATAATATAACCTTGGTTTGGAAAAATACGTAATAAAGACTTATATATATGGTAAGTGAATTCTTATAGTTTTCTCTTAAATGAATACTTAAAGATTTCGGTTCAAAAAACGACCTCTTTTCCTTAAATTAGCTTAACTCGACTGGTATATTTCTGAAGGTAAGCATATGCACTAAGATAATATTTACATAAAAGTCAAAATAATATAACCTTGGTTTGGAAAAATACGTAATAAAGACTTATATATATGGTAAGTGAATTCTTATAGTTTTCTCTTAAAATGAATACTTAAAGATTTCGGTTCAAAAAACGACCACTTTTCCTTAAGTTAGCTTAACTCGACTGGTATATTTCTGAAGGTAAGCATATGCACTAAGATAATATTTACATAAAAGCCAAAATAATATAACCTTGGTTTGGAAAAATACGTAATAAAGGCTTATATATATGGTAAGTGAATTCTTATAGTTTTCTCGTAAAATGAGTACTTAAAGTTTTAGGTTCAGAAAACGATCGTTTTTCCTTAAGCTAATTTAAATGGAGTGGTATATTTCTGCAGGTAAGCATATGCTTTAAAGTGACAAAGACATAAATGTTGAAATAATATAAATTTAGGCCGGAAAAATACGTATTAAAGAACTTATATATATGGTAAGTGAATTCTTTTTTCTTTTAAAATGAATACTTATAGATTTCGGTTCAAAAAATGACCACTTTTCCTTAAGTTAGCTTAACTCGTTTGGTGTATTTCTGAAGGTAAGCATATGCACTAAGATAATATTTACATAAAAAACAAAATAATATAACCTTGGTTTGGAAAAATACGTAATAAAGACTTATATATATGGTAAGTGAATTCTTATTGTTTTCTCTTAAAATGAATACTTAAAGATTTCGGTTCAAAAAACGACCATTTTTCCTTAAATTAGTTTAACTCGAATGGTATATTTCTGAAGGTAAGTATATGCACTAAAATAATATAAACATAAATGTTAAAATAATATAACCTTAGGTAGGAAAAATACGTATTAAAGGATATTATATATATGGTAAGTGAATTCTTATAGTTTTCTTTTAAAATGAATACTTAAAGATTTCGGTTCAAAAAACGACCACTTTTCCTTAAATTAGTTTAACTCGAATGATATATTTCTGAAGGTAAGTATATGCACTAAAATAATATAAACATAAATGTTAAAATAATATAACCTTAGGTAGGAAAAATACGTATTAAAGATATTATATATATGGTAAGTGAATTCTTATGGTTTTTTTTTGAATGAGTACTTAAAGTTTTAGGTTCAGAAAACGATCGTTTTTCCTTAAGCTAATTTAAATGGAGTGATATATTTCTGCAAGTAAGCATATACTTTAAAGTGATAAAGACATAAATGTTGAAATAATATAAATTTAGGCCGGAAAAATACGTATTAAAAAACTTATATATATGGTAAGTGAATTCTTTTTTCTTTTAAAATGAATACTTATAGATTTCGGTTCAAAAAATGACCACTTTTCCTTAAGTTAGCTTAACTCGTTTGGTATATTTCTGAAGGTAAGCATATGCACTAAGATAATATTTACATAAAAGTCAAAATAATATAACCTTGGTTTGGAAAAATACGTAATAAAGACTTATATATATGGTAAGTGAATTCTTATAGTTTTCTCTTAAAATGAATACTTAAAGATTTCGGTTCAAAAAACGACCACTTTTCCTTAAATTAGTTTAACTCGAATGGTATTTTTCTAAAGGTAAGCATATGCACTAAAACGCTATGACCATAAATGTTAAAATAATATAAATTTAGGCCGGAAAAATACGTATTAAAAAACTTATATATATGGTAAGTGAATTCTTTTTTCTTTTAAAATGAATACTTATAGATTTCGGTTCAAAAAATGACCACTTTTCCTTAAGTTAGCTTAACTCGTTTGGTATATTTCTGAAGGTAAGCATATGCACTAAGATAATATTTACATAAAAGTCAAAATAATATAACCTTGGTTTGGAAAAATACGTAATAAAGACTTATATATATGGTAAGTGAATTCTTATAGTTTTCTCTTAAAATGAATACTTAAAGATTTCGGTTCAAAAAACGACCACTTTTCCTTAAGTTAGCTTAACTCGACTGGTATATTTCTGAAGGTAAGCATATGCACTAAGATAATATTAACATAAAAGTCCAAATAATATAAACTTAGTTTGGAAAAATACGTACTAAAGACTTATATATATGGTAAGTGAAGTCTTATAGTTTTCTCTTAAAATGAATACTTATAGATTTCGGTTCAAAAAACGACCGTTTTTACTTAAGTTAGTTTAATTTGAATGATATATTTCTGAAGGTAAGTATATGCACTAAAATAATATAAACATAAATGTTAAAATAATATAACCTTAGCTAGGAAAAATACGTATTAAAAGATATTATATATATGGTAAGTGAATTCTTATGGTTTTTTTTTGAATGAGTACTTAAACTTTTAGGTTCAGAAAACGATCGTTTTTCCTTAAGCTAATTTAAATGGAGTGGTATATTTCTGCAAGTAAGCATATGTTTTAAAGTGATAAAGACATAAATGTTGAAATAATATAAATTTAGGCCGGAAAAATACGTATTAAAGAACTTATATATATGGTAAGTGAATTCTTTTTTCTTTTAAAATGAATACTTAAAGATTTCGGTTCAAAAAACGACCACTTTTCCTTAAATTAGTTTAACTCGAATGGTATTTTTCTAAAGGTAAGCATATGCACTAAAACGCTATGACCATAAATGTTAAAATAATATAAATTTAGGCCGGAAAAATACGTATTAAAAAACTTATATATATGGTAAGTGAATTCTTTTTTCTTTTAAAATGAATACTTATAGATTTCGGTTCAAAAAATGACCACTTTTCCTTAAGTTAGCTTAACTCGTTTGGTATATTTCTGAAGGTAAGCATATGCACTAAGATAATATTTACATAAAAGTCAAAATAATATAACCTTGGTTTGGAAAAATACGTAATAAAGGCTTATATATATGGTAAGTGAATTCTTATAGTTTTCTCTTAAAATGAATACTTAAAGATTTCGGTTCAAAAAACGACCACTTTTCCTTAAATTAGTTTAACTGGAATGGTATTTTTCTAAAGGTAAGCATATGCACTAAAACGCTATGACCATAAATGTTTAAATAATATAACTTTAGGTAGGAAAAATACGTATTAAAAAACTTATATATATAGTAAGTGAATTCTTATAGTTTTCTCTTAAAATGAATACTTAAAGATTTCGGTTCAAAAAACGACCACTTTTGCTTAAGTTAGCTTAACTCGACCGGTATATTTCTGAAGGTAAGCATATGCACTAAGATAATATTTACATAAAAGTCAAAATAATATAACCTTGGTTTGGAAAAATACGTAATAAAGGCTTATATATATGGTAAGTGAATTCTTATTGTTTTCTCTTAAAATGAATACTTAAAGATTTCGGTTCAAAAAACGACCACTTTTCCTTAAGTTAGCTTTACTCGACCGGTATATTTCTGAAGGTAAGCATAAGCACTAAGATAATATTTACATAAAAGTCAAAATAATATAACCTTGGTTTGGAAAAATACGTAATAAAGACTTATATATTTGGTAAGTGAATTCTTATTGTTTTCTCTTAAAATGAATACTTAAAGATTTCGGTTCAAAAAACGACCACTTTTCCTTAAATTAGTTTAACTCGAATGGTATTTTTCTAAAGGTTAGCATATGCACTAAAACGCTATGACCATAAATGTTTAAATAATATAACTTTAGGTAGGAAAAATACGTATTAAAAAACTTATATATATAGTAAGTGAATTCTTTTAGTTTTCTCTTTAAATGAATACTTAAAGATTTCGGTTGAAAAAACGACCACTTTTCCTTAAATTAGTTTGACTCGAATGATATATTTCTGAAGGGAAGTATATGCACTAAAATAATATAAACATAAATGTTAAAATAATATAACTTTAGGTAGGAAAAATACGTATTAAAGGATATTATATATATGGTAAGTGAATTCTTATAGTTTTCTCTTAAAATAAATACTTAAAGATTTCGGTTCAAAAAACGACCACTTTTCCTTAAGTTAGCTTAACTCGACTGGTATATTTCTGAAGGTAAGCATATGCACTAAGATAATATTTACATCAAAGTCAAAATAATATAACCTTGGTTTGGAAAAATACGTAATAAAGACTTATATATATGGTAAGTGAATTCTTATTGTTTTCTCTTAAAATGAATACTTAAAGATTTCGGTTCAAAAAACGACCACTTTTCCTTAAATTAGTTTAACTCGAATGGTATTTTTCTAAAGGTAGGCATATGCACTAAAACGCTATGACCATAAATGTTTAAATAATATAACTTTAGGTAGGAAAAATACGTATTAAAAAACTTATATATATAGTAAGTGAATTCTTATAGTTTTCTCTTAAAATGAATACTTAAAGATTCCGGTTCAAAAAACGACATTTTTCCTTAAGTTAGCTTAACTCGACCGGTATATTTCTGAAGGTAAGCATATGCACTAAGATAATATTTACATAAAAGTCAAAATAATATAACCTTGGTTTGGAAAAATACGTAATAAAGACTTATATATATGGTAAGTGAATTCTTATTGTTTTCTCTTAAAATGAATACTTAAAGATTTCGTTTCAAAAAACGACCACTTTTCCTTAAATTAGTTTAACTCGAATGGTATTTTTCTAAAGGTAGGCATATGCACTAAAACGCTATGACCATAAATGTTTAAATAATATAACTTTAGGTAGGAAAAATACGTATTAAAAAACTTATATATATAGTAAGTGAATTCTTATAGTTTTCTCTTAAAATGAATACTTAAAGATTTCGGTTCAAAAAACGACCACTTTTCCTTAAGTTAGCTTAACTCGACCGGTATATTTCTGAAAGTAAGCATATGCACTAAGATAAAATTTACATAAAAGTCAAAATAATATAACCTTGGTTTGGAAAAATACGTAATAAAGACTTATATATATGGTAAGTGAATTCTTATTGTTTTCTCTTAAAATGAATACTTAAAGATTTCGGTTCAAAAAACGACCACTTTTCCTTAAATTAGTTTAACTCGAATGGTATTTTTCTAAAGGTAGGCATATGCACTAAAATGCCATGACCATAAATGTTTAAATAATATAACTTTAGGTAGGAAAAATACGTATTAAAAAACTTATATATATGGTAAGTGAATCCTTATAGTTTTCTTTTAAAATGAATACTTAAAGATTTCGGTTCAAAAGCGACCACTTTTCCTTAAATTAGTTTATCTCGAATGATATATTTCTGAAGTTAAGTATATGCACTAAAATAATATAAACATAAATGTTAAAATAATATAACCTTAGGTAGGAAAAATACGTATTAAAGGATATTATATATATGGTAAGTGAATTCTTATGGTTTTTTTTTAAATGAGTACTTAAAGTTTTAGGTTCAGAAAACGATCGTTTTTCCTTAAGCTAATTTAAATGGAGTGGTATATTTCTGCAGGTAAGCATATGTTTTAAAGTGATAAAGACATAAATGTTGAAATAATATAAATTTAGGCCGGAAAAATACGTATTAAAGAACTTATATATATGGTAAGTGAATTCTTTTTTCTTTTAAAATGAATACTTAAAGATTTCGGTTCAAAAAATGACCACTTTTCCTTAAGTTAGCTTAACTCGACTGGTATATTTTTGAAGATAAGCATATGCACTATGATAATATTTACATAAATGTCAAAATAATATAACCTTGGTTTGGAAAAATACGTAATAAAGACTTATATATATGGTAAGTGAATTCTTATAGTTTTCTCTTAAAATGAATACTTAAAGATTTCGGTTCAAAAAACGACCACTTTTCCTTAAGTTAGTTAAACTCGAATGGTATTTTTCTGATGGTAAGCATATGCACTAAAACAATATGACCATAAATGTTTAAATAATATAACTTTAGGTAGGAAAAATACGTATTAAAAAACTTATATATATGGTAAGTGAATTCTTATAGTTTTCTCTTAAAATGAATACTTAAAGATTTCGGTTCAAAAAACGACCACTTTTCCTTAAATTAGTTTAAATTGAATGGTATTTTTCTAAAGGTAGGCATATGCATTAAAATGCTATGACCATAAATGTTTAAATAATATAACTATAGGTAGGAAAAATACGTATTAAAGAACTTATATATATGGTAAGTGAATTCTTATAGTTTTCTCTTAAAATGAATACTTAAAGATTTCGGTTCTAAAGACGACCACTTTTCCTTAAATTAGTTTAACTCGAATGGTATTTTTCTAAAGGTAAGCATATGCACTAAAACGCTATGACCATTAATGTTTAAATAATATAACTTTAGGTAGGAAAAATACGTATTAAAAAACTTATATATATAGTAAGTGAATTCTTATAGTTTTCTCTTAAAATGAATACTTAAAGATTTCGGTTCAAAAAACGACCACTTTTCCTTAAGTTAGCTTAACTCGACCGGTATATTTCTGAAGGCAAGCATATGCACTAAGATAATATTTACATAAAAGTCAAAATAATATAACCTTGGTTTGGAAAAATACGTAATAAAGACTTATATATATGGTAAGTGAATTCTTATAGTTTTCTCTTAAAATGAATACTTAAAGATTTCGGTTCAAAAAACGACCACTTTTCCTTAAGTTAGCTTAACTCGACTGGCATATTTCTGAAAGTAAGCATATGCACTAAGATAATATTAACATAAAAGTCAAAATAATATAAACTTAGTTTGGAAAAATACGTACTAAAGAGTGAATTCTTATCGTTTTCTCTTAAAATGAATACTTATAGATTTCGGTTCATAAAACGACCGTTTTTACTTAAGTTAGTTTAATTTGAATGATATATTTCTGAAGGTAAGTATATGCACTAAAATATTATAAACATAAATGTTAAAATAATATAACTTTAGGTAGGAAAAATACGTATTAAAGGATATTATATATATGGTAAGTGAATTCTTATGGTTTTTTTTTGAATGAGTACTTAAAGTTTTAGGTTCAGAAAACAATCGTTTTTCCTTAAGCTAATTTAAATGGAGTGGTATATTTCTGCAGGTAAGCATATGCTTTAAAGTGATAAAGACATAAATGTTGAAATAATATAAATTTAGGCCGGAAAAATACGTATTAAAGAACTTATATATATGGTAAGTGAATTCTTTTTTCTTTTAAAATGAATACTTATAGATTTCGGTTCAAAAAATGACCACTTTTCCTTAAGTTAGCTTAACTCGTTTGGTATATTTCTGAAGGTAAGCATATGCACTAAGATAATATTTACATAAAAGTCAAAATAATATAACCTTGGTTTGGAAAAATACGTAATAAAGACTTATATATATGGTAAGTGAATTCTTATAGTTTTCTCTTAAAATGAATACTTAAAGATTTCGGTTCAAAAAACGACCACTTTTCCTTAAGTTAGCTTAACTCGACTGGTATATTTCTGAAGGTAAGCATATGTACTAAGATAATATTAACATAAAAGTCAAAATAATATAAACATAGTTTGGAAAAATACGTACTAAAGACTTATATATATGGTAAGTGAATTCTTATAGTTTTCTCTTAAAATGAATACTTATAGATTTCGGTTCAAAAAACGACCGTTTTTACTTAAGTTAGTTTAATTTGAATGATATATTTCTGAAGGTAAGTATATGCACTAAAATAATATAAACATAAATGTTAAAATAATATAACCTTAGGTAGGAAAAATACGTATTAAAGGATATTATATATATGGTAAGTGAATTCTTATGGTTTTTTTTTGAATGAGTACTTAAACTTTTAGGTTCAGAAAACGATCGTTTTTCCTTAAGCTAATTTAAATGGAGTGGTATATTTCTGCAAGTAAGCATATGCTTTAAAGTGATAAAGACATAAATGTTGAAATAATAAAAATTTAGGCCGGAAAAATACGTTTTAAAAAA